>JAHHUM010001262.1:0-289384 GCA_036173005.1 Crenichthys baileyi
GGGATAGTTATTATGTTCCAGCAGGACAACAAACCTAAACATAGAACAAAATAAAGGTTGATTAGATGGAGTGAAATACAGGACAATCCTGTGTTAAAACCTTGTAGAGGACCTAAACATGCAGCCAGAGTTACAATAGAAGGGTTTAGATCAAAACCTTTTCATGTAATACAATGGCCAAGCCAAAGTCAGTCAGTCATCTTCTATACTGCTTCTTCCATAGTGGGTTGCGGGGAAGTTAGTGCCTATTTCCAGCAGTCTATGCATGGGTGGGAGGCAGGGTACACCCTGGACAGGTCGCCAGTCCATCACAGGGCAACACACAAACAACCATACACACTCACTCACACGCCTAAGGGCAATTTAGAGAGAGAACCCACGCATGCACGGGGGGGAACATGCTAACTCCATGCAGAAAGACCCCCGGGTGGGAGTCAAACCCACCCGGGGGTTTGACTCAGCTCTCTAGATCTGCAACAATGGTAGAGCCATACCTCTCAAGACCTGATGGTTCAAAAACTAATCTTCTTAAGGGGATAAAAAATGTAAGCCAAACTTTTTAGATTTTGGTTTTTTTTTGGAAAAAAAGTTAAAAAAACGTGCAACCGTTTTTCCACTGTCATGATTATTCAGAGCAAGACCACCAGGCTTGGAAACTGCTGAGACACACTGTAGACTCTTTCACTTTTTTTTGCCCTTCATTGCATATATTTTTACTGATTGCTATTTATTGTTAGATTTAGCTTTGTATGTTATACTTAGTTTCCTTTTTACTTAAATATTAGGCACCTTAACTGGGAGCCTGAGTCCCCATTGTGTCCCTTAACATGTAAATGTGAGCTGGAATGACATAAAAATCCTTGAATCCTTGAATTGTGCACCACTTTGTGTTGGTCTATAACATGAAACTGTGAAAAATTTTAACCTGTTGTGATTACATAAAACTATGCCTATTTGTATAATTGTATAATGTTTTATTTCAATATTATTTGCATATAAATAAAAAATATATATATTTGCTTTTGTATTCTGAACTCTTTTCCATCCTCACTTTCACTTTTGGCTTTGCTTCCGGTCTTTGTTTTTCTCCACACTCCTTTGTTGATCGGTCCTCTCTGTATTCATACTTTTCTTTCATTTCCTTGTTGTTCCTACCAGCCACTTAGCACTCTTTGGTTGTTTTGTTTAGCAGGATTAGTTATGCTTGTTTTGGAATTTCATTTAGCCTTTGTCTGGATTTCTTGTCCAGCAGCCATTGTCATATTGTTTAAAGTTTCCTTCTTTTATTTTTTTTAGCCACCAGCCATCTTTTTGTTTGGATTTGAATCGTTCAGTAAAACACTGTGAAACTTCAGCATTATCTAAATCAATGAAAAAATGTTTTATTATACCATGCCTTGAAAATAATAAGAATCCAAATGGTCTGAAAGCCAACAATATGTCTATTTTGTGATTAATGAAGAGAGTTACCTTCTGATTTGCAGGAGGTCTCAGTAGCGTCTCACAGAAGCTCCCTTACAGACAAATGCTGAAGTTTGAGCTGCACTCTTTGATAACTTTATGACCAAGCAGAATAGGAAACCATCAATTAAATGAAGGCCATGCTTTGTTTGCCAACAACATTGCATCCACGTGGTCACTTTTAAATTTGCAGTGTACTGACAAGCAATTCCCCATATCTATTGAGCCAAACTGGGACTTTACAGTAAAAAAACAAGCAACAAGCAAAACGGGGCTCTGTTGTTGCCTTCACATCTGAAATGAGCAGCTTTTGACAGCATCCAGCAGCGTATTTATCCCCAGTCTTTTTGGGTGCACGTGTGTGCGATTAGCACACTTAGATCTACCTCATTCATATTCATGTATGCATTTGATGTCGAACAGTATAAATATTTAAGACACTAGAGGGTAAAGGGAAGAAATGTGGGGGCAGTCAGAAGTTGCTGGATCACTGATTGATTGTCCTCACCGAACTTCGAGCTATACCATGTTGTGCTGCATTCTGCTGAGCACGAGTTAGCAGGAGTGTTTAGTCGCTTTGCTTTTGAGAGGATGGCGGAAGTGTTAGTGTAAATAAATGTGAATGTGTGTGTGTGTGTGCGCACATAGCTAGGTCTGCGTCATCCAGTGTGCTTGCATCACTGTGCTTTGCTGTGTGGGTCTCTGTTCCTTTGCTCACAGCTAAATGTTGAAGATCTGAAAAAAAATATAGTAAGAGAACACTGGGAAGCTATTTGGTTGATAGCAAAATATTGGTCTGGCTGTGACATGCCTTTTTTAACAGCACTTTGATGGTCATCAACAAAAAACTAAAAAGAAATCTCTTCCAGTTGTGTTGTAATTTCCTCAAGTAAAAGCCCAAGTTTGCTTTCTAAAGTCTTTCCATCAAGGGTCAGACACCGTGTTTCACTGCGAGAATGTTATATTCAACGTGAACAGCGGTATTAGGACATCTGAAATTTAAATTTTGGATGTCAGAAACAAACTCTAAGGTCAGACATTTTTAGCATCTGCAAATAGACTTAGAAATTAACTGTGTAAGGATTATGATTACTGCATACCCAGAACCAGAACCAAACATGGAGAAGCAGATTTTAGTTCTTATGCTCCATCTGGAATAAACTCCCAGAAAACTGTAAAAGCACCGAAACCCTAAGTTGCTTTAATTCAAGATAAAAAAACGTATTTGTTTAGAGTGGCCTTTGAATGTGTTATGTAAACATTATTAGTTAAGTTTTCAGTCCAATTTGCCTTTTATTTTCTTATCCATCATTCTATTCTCTGTTGTTTGATTTTCCTTATCATTGTAATGTTTTTCCTTATGTACAGCGCCTTGAGTGCCTTGTTGCTGAAAAGCGCTATATAAATAAACTTGACTTGACTTGACTTACTGATTAATTATGATTATCAAAAATTATAATTAAAATCATAATTCAGAAAAATATTTTTTTAACCAAAAATCATTACTTGATTATGGGCTCAAAGCCCTTAATAATTACAATTAGTTATTTATCATTAATAATTGATAATTATTAACCAAAACCACTAAACATCACTGTTTATTTAACGGCTTTACCGAAGGTGGGGGAACCTTGACCTTATTTTGACAGATAAATCCCTCTTGCACAAAATAAACACAAACGCTTTGCTTATATACTATATATACATGTGAAAATGTCTTGAAACCATATAGTCCCGATGTAATTACTATTCTGGTCCAAAAACCTTCATCGAACTAAGAAGCACTATTCTACACAAAGGGGATAAAAATTACTACCTAACAATAATAATAAAAGAAAAATATATGCGCATTTAGTGTCTATGAAGATCAAACCAGCAGTTTTATGGACAAAATGTGTAATTTGGGTTAAATGGAAAGAGAAGTCCTCCTGGGGTTTTGATGTCTCGATTGCAGCGATCAGCTGATAAAACGGTGGAGCCAAGCCCCTTTAGCCACTACCAGCTGAACGCCCCAAATCTTGAACAAAGAGTCATAAAGCTCTGAGGCGGGAACTCAGTGGAAAAAGTCCAGTAATAAAACTAGAACAAAAGAGTGGTCGGGCGAGGCCCAGACCACAGTTGCTTTGAAAAAAAAACTTTTAAAGTCCAACTTCTAACTCCTGGGTGATTTGGGATCAGCCAGACAAAACATTAACCACGCACGAGTCAGCAGCGCTTGCACAGCAAATCAAAACAGCTCAGCATAAAACACTTAAATCAGTATTGCATGCAACAAGTTGATACCTTAGATTAACTACAGGTGATTCTAAATCACCTTCACTATGCCTCAGCCTGCCCAGACCTCTAAATGCACCTATCCGGTTTAATATAAAAAAAGAACGAAATTGCTTTGACGTCAATTTCTTCTCTCCACCGGTTGAGGAGGGATCGGGTCTGAAGAAAAATGGGGGGGGGGGTCACGCATCCGTGATCAACTCAAGAAAAACAAAACGGTAATTTCTCATCCGTCCAAGAGGGGAATATATAAAGAACCGTTTAGTCGACTGAATCAACAAGGAGGAAACTCATCTCCTTGGAAATAAAACCTCTGTGGGTTTTCACCTGCGCCGGTTGTCGGCGTAGTCTTCAATCGGCTAATAAATCTGCTTACCTTCATGTATCAGACAGATTTCCAGCTTTCAAGCTCTTCCGGGAATAGCCTTGTGGAGCAAAAGTTCGCCTGTGAGCTTTTGTCTCTCCAGATCGCGGGTTTTACAATCCCGGGTGAAGTCAGAGCACCGACGTCTGTTGAGCTGTGCATGTCAAAATGTGCGACCAAAATGGATGACTCCAACGCCGCACAAAGGTCTACATTGTCGCTGAAGCTTTGGACCTAATTACAATGGACTGCGGAACTAAAGTTGGGGCAGAGGATTCCTCATTTGAAGACGAAGAGCTTATTTATCCTGGCAAGATCAATGATGACCAGGATTATGCTGTTCTGCCACTTGAAAGGCATGTAATTTTTGTTTTATTGCGAAATATGTTTAAAGATTGATTTTCTTTTTACACTAGTGCGTCGTGATGTCTCGTAATAAATGGATTTGTAAGCCACACAGTGGAAGATAGCACTGAAATGTTTGCATCTGTCACTAGCCCCGACACACCCACCCCCACGCCCACCTGCCTGGTAAACAAAGATGTTGTGAACACATACATTCATTCCTAGTTGTCAGTAAATTGATGTTATTTTATTTTTAGAGACGCTGTTACGTATTTTATTGCGAAGATTTAGTTATTTTTTTACACTGGTGCTTCCTGTTCAATAAATGTGCTCCAGTGTGATTCAACATAGCATTTTCTTGTTCAATTGAAAATTATTAAAAAATAGATGTGGGTAATAAAAAAAAAAAAAAAAAAAAGAAAAAACAGGCTGTTTTAGACCTGTAAGAAGTAGTTTATTACATTTTTCAAGTAAAAACACAAGAAATCTCTACTTTTGCAGATGGTGCCGAAATGTGCCATATGGTTCCAAAAGGAAAAACGCCTACGTATGCCTCTACTAAAACCTCTGTAACTCTGCTTTAGTTTACCTCACCTGCATGAAACTTTGCTCAGGTAATGTCCACAAGTGGATATAGGGTTTTCTAAAGTTTGTAGCCTTCCTCATGATATTTCTAAAAGGTTTATATACTGTACAATGCAGGAAACGTTCTGGCGAGCGAACAAATCTTCATTTTTTTCTGTGTGCCATCCTCATTATCTCTGAAACAATAGCTGCTACTGCAATATTTACACTTTTATTGAATCCCCAGTGTTACCTTTAATTTGACACCAAGGTTATTTAAATAGAGTTTGTAATTGCTAAGAAAAACTCAATTATATTTGGCCATGTAATTTTGAGCACAAACTTCACAAAAACGCCTTGGGTTACAAGAGGTTAACCTGCTTTAAGTCTCACTCTTTCCTTCTCTCACAGACTGAATGAACTCAACATGTCTCCCTTTTAATTAGCTTATTCCATGTGTTTCCTTCAAACTTATTTTAAACTTCTCAGTGGTACAATAATTAGCTAGCTTTGAGTCTTTTTTACACAGTAACCACCACACAGAGGAGTGTTACTGTCTTACCTAAGAGCTGTTAGCAGTTAGATATGGTGCATCCACTGACTGGTAGAGAAGAGTTAGGGTGGCATTGACTAACAACAAAAAAATGTTAATGTCCCTACAACAGGTCGGCTATATATGGCTGAGACGAAATGTAGACATAAATCAACACGCACACACACACACACACACTCTCATCCTCATTTGATATGTTACAATATACACTGCTCAAAAAAATAAGGAAAAACTCAACTAACACATCCTAGATCAGAATGAATAAAATATTGTCATTGAATACTTTGTTCTGTACAAAGTTGAATGTGCTGAAAACAAAAATCACACAAAAATCATCAATGGAAATCAAATTTATTAACCAATGGAGGCCTGGATTTGGAGTCACACACAAAATTAAAGAGGAAAAACACACTACAGGCTGATCCAACTCTGATGTAATGTCCTTAAAACAAGTCAAAATGAGGCTCAGTATTGTGTGTGGCCTCCACGTGCCTGTATGACCTCCCTACAACGCCTGGGCATGCTCCTGATGAGACGGCGGATGGTCTCCTGAGGGATCTCCTCCCAGACCTGGACTAAAGCATCCGCCAACCCCTGGACAGTCTGTGGTGCAACGTGACGTTGGTGGATGGAGAGAGACATGATGTCCCAGATGTGCTCAAACGGATTCAGGTCTGGGGAGCGGGCGGGCCAGTCCATAGCTTCAATGTCTTCATCTTGCAGGAACTGCTGCCACACTCCTGCCACATGAGGTCTAGTATTGTCCTGCATTAGGAGGAACCCAAGGCCAACCGCACCAGCATATGGTCTCACAAGGGGTCTGAGGATCTCATCTCGGTCATCTCGGCCGTGCGGCCCTCCAAAGAAATGCCACCCCACACCATTACTGACCCACTGCCAAACCAGTCATGCTGAAGGATGTTGCAGGCAGCAGATCGCTCTCCACGGTGTCTCCAGACTCTGTCACATCTGTCACATGTGTTCAGTGTGAACCTGCTTTCATCTGTGAAGAGCACAGGGCGCCAGTGGTGAATTTGCCAATCCTGGTGTTCTCTGGCGAATGCTAAGCATCCTGCACGGTGTTGGGCTGTGAGCACAACCACCATTTGTGGACGCCGGGCCCTCATACCATCCTCATGTAGTCGGTTTCTAACCGTTTGTGCAAACACGTGGAGATTTGTGGCCTGCTGGAGGTCATTTTGCAGGGCTCTGGCAGTGCTCCTCCTGTTCCTCCTTGCACAAAGGCGGAGGTAGCGGTCCTGCTACTAGCTTGTTGCCCTCCTACTGCCTCCTCCACATCTCCTGGTGTACTGGCCTGTCTCCTGGTAGCGCCTCCAGGCTCTGGACACTACGCTGACAGACACAGCAAACCTTCTTGCCACAGCTCGCATTGATGTGCCATCCTGGATGAGCTGCACTACCTGACCCACTTGTGTGGGTTGTAGAGTCCGTCTAATGCTACCACGAGTATGAAAGCACCACCAGCATTCAAAAATGACTAAAATATCAGCCAGAAAGCAAAGGTACTGAAAATTTATTTCTTAACCAAAAATCCTCATTTATGAATCGAAACCAGAGATGTCCTCTGGTGTTGTAATTGTGGCTCAAAGCCCTTGATAATTACAATTATTAAATTCTCAGTAATAGTTGATAACTATTATTAGATGTCACTGTTTAATCAACCGTTTCTGCCGAAACGTGGGGAACTTTAACCTTATTTTGACTGACAAATCACTCTTGCACAAAATAAACACAAACGTCTTCTCTTTATCTACGTAAATATTTATTAAATCAACAGCCCTGATACAACTCGCTCTTCTGCTTCAATAATCTTCACCTAATCAAACATGCAAAGTTCTACACAAAAAGGGTAAAATATCTAACTAAACAAAATAAAAACAGCATTGCGTGTGTATGAAATCAAACAAACAGTAATGGCAGTTATGGCAAAAATACAAGAGGAATATGGTGTTGAATGAAGCTTTGGGAGCGTAACTCCCCACTAGGCGTCAAGGGTCGTAAAACTTCCCCCAACGTTGCAAGCTCAGCGCACACAAAGGATCATAAACCTTTTTGGCAGCAAACCAGTAAAACCAGTAGAGGTGAAGACAAAGAAAATGGGGGATTATTATAGCAGTTCAGTTTTTAGCGCACCTGCGCCAGGTGTCACACAGTAGAACACAACTTGCGAGACTCGGTGGCCTCTGAAAATCAGCAGCAATCAAATTTCAATAATCAATGACATGCCCATACAACTTAGAACACATTAGACTATAAGTGGCGATCCTAAATCGTCCTAAAATCCTACTCTATCCTGCCCAAGCTCTTCCTAATAAAGAAATAAAAGAAACAAACTGACTTTACTTGTTAAAGTCTTCCTTGGGGCAGAGAAGCAGAGAAGGGGGGGGGAAGAGTTTCCACGCGTCCGTGGGTAACTCTCAAGAGATCGGTCTGTCTTCGTCCTTTTCGGCCTCCCTGGCAGAAAGGTGAAAAATATGACGGACCATCACTAGTCGACTGGAACAACAAAACAAGGAGGAAAACTTCGTCTCCCTGAAAACTCTGTGGTTTTTTTGGTTGCGTGTTAAATCCACACCCTCGATTGGTAAAGTTGAAGTTTCCTGGTCTTATCCTGGTCTTATCTCAGGAACCTCTTTTATGAGTTTTGTTCTCGTTGGCCAACGGGGAGAATGAATGAAAGTCCACGTGGGATTTTCTTCTCCAGAGTGATTCTCTAGTTGCGTGGTAACCGCGTCTCGGTTTCCAGCGTGAAAAGCAATAGTGGGCGGTCTCAGAGTATGTCACTGTAACATCAGAGCTGCGACGCCCCCACCCTATCAGCCATGGTGCCCGCTGGGATTTGTAGTAGCGGACTATCCTGGGATACAAAATGGCCGATGACGACGGAAGGCCTGGTGGTGTCCAGCAACGTGCAAAATGGTCCAATATTCAGCAAACAAGTGGTCCAACACCAGATTCTCGCAAGCAGCTTCAGCTCTTTCTTGGATTTACAAACTTCTATAGACGTTTTACAAGGAACTTCAGTCTGGTCGCAGCACCTCTAGCCGCTCTCACATCAACCAAACAACAATTCAAATGGACTCCAGAAGCCGACACAGCTTTTTCCCGTTTAAAGGAAAGCTTCTCCCAGGCATCTATTCTAACTCATCCTAATTCGACCAAACAGTTCACCTTAGAAGTGGACGCTTCAGACACTGGAGTCGGGGCAGTTTTGTCTCAATGTTCAGATTTTGATGGCTAGCCTTACCCATGTGCTTTTTTTTCCCACAGACTGTCTCAAGCTGAACGTCACTATAATGTTGGGGACCGTGAACTCCTTGCCATTAAGCTGGCCTTGGAGGAGTGGCGCCACTGGCTGGAGGGTGCAGTTCACCCGGTGCTGGTATGGACCGACCGTAAAAACCTATGTTACATCCAGTCAGCTAACTGTTTAAACTCTAGTCAACGTTTAAACTCTCGTCAAGCTCGCTGGTTTAACCTACCTATTTCATACAGACCTGGAGATAAGTATGTAAAACCCGATGCATTGTCTCGCCAGTATTCACCAGACGACTTAAGTAAACAACCTACCACTAGTCTTCCCCCCAGTTACATAGTTGGTTCCCTTTCTTGGGAAATTGAAAGGATTGTCAACCAGGCTCTACAATCTGAACCAGACCCAGGTGCTGGGCCACCTAACCGCACCTATCTCCCCACAGCAGTTTGTTCTAAACTCATTCACTGGTTTCATTCACCTAAGTTTCTGCCCATCCTGGCACTAGTTGTACCATCACTCTCATCTCACGAAAGTTTTGGTGGCCATCTGTACATAAGGATACTAAGGAATATGTCAAAGCTTGTCATGTTTGTGCCCGCAATAAATCCTCTAACCAACCCCCAGCAGATTTGCTTCAACCCCTCAGCATCCCTAAAAGACCTTGGTCCCACATCAGTTTTGGATTTTGTCACCGGCCTCCCAAGTTCACAAGGTATTACCACCATCCTGACAATTATTGACCGTTTCTCCAAGTCCTGTCACCTTGTGTCTCTTCGAAAACTCCCTTTGGCTCTCCAAACTGCCCAGCTGTTGGTCAGGCACGTTTTTGGTCTACACGGCATACCTCAAGAAATCCTCTCTGATCGTGGCCCACAGTTTACCTCACAAGTGTGGAAACACTTTTGTGCAGCACTCGACGCCAAGGTATCACTTAAGTCAGGTTATCACCCGCAATTCAATGGTCAAACTGAACACATGAACCAAGAACTTGAATCAACCCTCAGATGCCTTACATCAGACAACCCCTCAGACTGGAACAAACATTTACCCTGAATATGCTCACAATTCCAACATCTCTTCTTCCACTTGATTTTCACCTTTCGAAATCTCTTAAGGGTACCAGCCTCCCTTATTTCCTGCTGACGAAAAGGACATTGCTGTCACCTCAGTAAACCATCACATCCGCTGTTGTAAACATTTCTGGCAATCAACTGTCCGAGCTCTCCACCGTACCGCCCATCAGAACAAAATATATGCAGACAGAAAACATTCACCAGCCCCTCAATATTTACCTGGACAAAAGGTTTGGCTTTCCTCCAAAGACATCCCCTTGAGATCCATATCCCGAAAATTAACACCCAGGTACATAGGTCCTTATCAGATTGAGTCCATAATCAGTCCCACTTCAGTACGCCTCCGTCTTCCTGCCAGTCTCCGCATTCATTCTACTTTTCATGTCTCTCAAATAAAACCTGTCTTCACCAGCACTTTGTGCCCTCCGGCCAAACCCCCTCCACCTGCCTGGGACCTCCAGGGGCATCCTGTGTATTCTGTCCAACGGATCGTGGACTCCCGTCGGCGAGGTAGAGGCTGGCAATACCTTGTTGATTGGTAGGGCTACGGTCCGGAGTTCTGGTTCCAGTTCAATTCACATATCCTGTCAAATAAACTTGTTAAACTTTTCTCCTGCCTCCTGAGTGTCCTTCTGCATGTGGGTCAAATCTATAAAGAATACTATGACAATGAAAATAACTTGAAAGTATGGTTTACAAGTAGGACTTGTAAAGAAGCTCTGATCAGAGTAACTACCTATTATAAAAGCAGGGCAGTGTAAACATAGCATTCACCTAAACTGCTACAATATTTATACTTTTTATACCACTAAACCTTTACATCAGTGGGTTTCGCCGATTGTTAACACTTTACATTTTAAGCTCTCAGTTAGGACTTCAATGTAAATGAACTACTCAATCACAATGTGATAAGGGTTCATAAAATATGATTAAGATAAATCACTTCAAAGTGATTCAGATTGCATGTTTTGGGGTTTTTTTAAGACCGTAGAAGTCTGCTTTGGTCTTGGCCACCAGGCCCAACTTGTCTAGAATTATACAAATTGAAGGTGCCAAGGAAATTTTGTAGAGCAGATTACATTTTAACTTCCTATAAGTATTTAACAGAACCTCAATTTAAAAATCCTGAGCTGTCCCTTTCAAAGCAGTACTGTGGCTAAAAAAGCTTTATATGATAGAACCCTCTACCCTCCTTTCTTTTTATAAGAGGTTTGTGTCTTGTTAAAGGAAAAGTGTTAACACCCTCAAACAAGCTGTGTTGGAGGAAGAAACAGATTTACTTTCAGTGTCTCCCTTCCTTTTGTTGTATAGGTGTTAATAGCTAACCTATACAGCTATATAGACCAGACGGCTTTTTGGCGCAAATAACTCAGTTCTATCTCAACACAACTGAGGATGTATTGGCAATTTTGTGATATAGAAGAAAATGAGAGGAAAACCATACAGTATCCGGGCTTTACCAGTTACGTTGCCTGGGTCTTTTGTTGCTCTAGCACTAACATCTGCAATCCTGCTATGCCGCGATTTTCTTTTCTGTTGACTTTTTTCACAACCATTCAGTCTAAAAACAGACTTCGTAGAGTGGTAAAAGAGTGAGTCATGGTCATTCCATGTTTGTTTCTCATTCATGGACAAAACTAATACAAAGTAATTACAAAACATAATTATTTTTTTTTAGTTTGACTGAAAACGAAAAATATTAAAGCTTAACATTGCAGTTTTGTTTCTTTAACATTTTTTTTTTAAGTGGGCCTAAATAGTTAGTCATTAGTAGCAATTTTCAGGCTTGTGGTCTCTGCATTGGCTACCTCTGCATTTTAAAATTGACTCTCAACTGCTTTAATTGGTTTTAAAAAAAAATCAAGGTTTTAGTCTAACACATGAATCTGATTTGCTTTACACCACGGGTCCGCCAGACTTTATAGTTCTTCTGCAAACGCTGTTCTGTTGGTGCCTAAAGTTAAACCTAAAACATATGGTATTCAGTAATTTATTACAGCTCTAACTCTGGAATAACCGTCAGAAAACCTGGTGGTGGCTGTAAGTGTTGATGTTTTTAAATGAAAATTAGCCTGACCTTTACTTGAACGTCTTTATTTTATTTTATTTTATTTATTTTATTATTTTATTTTATTTTATTTTTCTTATCTATTCATCAAATTCTAAGTATGTTTTATCTTTCTTTGATTCAATTGCAGTTGTATTTGATCATAATGTATTTAATATTAATATTATTCAATATAGCTTTTACCACTATTGGATAACATTTACAGTTCTTTTCTGTCTCTGTTGTTTCCTCATTCATGATTTAGATTGTATTTCTCAGTTCAACATTTACTCGTACTCGTACTCGTCGTCTTCCGCTTATCCGGAACCGGGTCACGGGGGCAGCAGACTCAGCAGAGACACCCAGACGTCCCTCTCCCCAGACACCTCCTCCAGCTCCTCCGGGGGGAGCCTAAGGTGTTCCCAGGCCAGCCGAGAGACATAGTCCCTCCAGCGTGCCCTGGGCCATCCCCTGGGCCTCCTCCCGGTGGGACGTGCCTGGAACACCTCCCGAGGAAGGCGTCCAGGAAGCATCCGGTATAGATGCCCGAGCCACCTAAACTGGCTCCTCTCGATGTGGAGGAGCAGCGGCTCTACTCCGAGCCCCTCCTGAATGACCGAGCTCCTCACCTTATCTCTTAGGGAGTGCCCGGCCACCCTACGGAGGAAGCTCATATCAGCCGCTTGTATCAGGGATCACGTTCTTTCGGTCATATCCCAAAGTTCATGGCCATAGGTGAGGGTAGGAACGTAGACCAACCGCTAAATCGAGAGCTTCGCTTTTCGGCTCAGCTCTCTCTTCACCACAACGGACCGGCACAGCGCCCCCATTACTGTGGCAGCCGCACCGATCCGTCTGTTGATCTCCCGCTCCATTCTTCCCTCACTCGTGAACAAGACCCCGAGATACTTGAACTCCTCCACTTGAGGCAGTAACTCCCCTCCAACCTGAAGAGGACAAGCCACCCTTTTCCGGTTGAGTACCATGGCCTCTGACTTGGAGGAGCTGATCTTCATCCCAGCCGCTTCACACTCGGCTGCGAACCGCCCCAGCGCATGCTGTAGGTCTTGGCTAGAGGGGGCCAGCAGGACCACGTCATCTGCAAAAAGAAGAGACGAAATCCACTGGTCCCCAAACCAGACGCCCTCCGGCCCTTGGCTGCGTCTAGAAATCCTGTCCATAAAAATTATGAACAGGACCGGTGACAAAGGGCAGCCCTGCCGGAGTCCAACATGCACCGGGAGCAGGTCCGACTTAGTGCCGGCAATGCGGACCAAACTCCTACCCGAGTGTCCAAAACATGCGGCCGAAGGTCTGATGATACGACAACAAAGTCGATCATTGACCTCCTGCCTAGAGTGTCCTGGTGCCAAGTGCACTGATGGACACCCTTATGCTTGAACATGGTGTTCATTATGGACAATCCGTGACTAGCACAGAAGTCCAAAAACCAAACACCACTCGGATTCAGATCGGGGAGGCCATTCCTCCTGATCACCCCTCTCCAGGTGTCACTGTCGTTTCCCACGTGGGCGTTGAAGTCCCCCAGCAGAATAATGGAGTCCCCGGGAGGGGCACTATCCAGCACCCCCGACAGGGACACCAAGAAGGCCGGGTACTCTGCACTACCGCTCGGCCCGTAGGCCGAAACGACAGTCAGAGACCTATCCCCGACCCGAAGGCGCAGGGATGCGACCCTCTCATCCACCGGGGTAAACCCCAACACGAGACGGCTGAGCTGGGGGGCAACAAGCAAACCCACCCCAGCCCGCCGCCTCTCCCTGTGGGCCACTCCCGAGTAGAAGAGAGTCCAGCCCCTCTCAAGGAGATGGGATCCAGAGCCCACGCTGTACGTGGAGGCGAACCTGACTATTTCTAGTCGATATCTCTCAACCTCCCGCACAAGCTCAGGCTCCTTCCCCCCCAGCGAGGTAACATTCCATGTCCCTAGAGCCAGCATCCGGGGATCGGGCCGCTGAGGTCTCCACCTTCATCCGCCACCCAATCCTCTTTGCACTGGTCCCTCACGGTTCCCCCTGCAGGTGGTGGGCCCACTGGGGGATGGCCTCGCGTCTCTCGTTCGGGTTTGGCCCGGCCGGGTCCTGCAAGGAGCAAACCAGCCACCAGGCGCTCTCCGGCGAGTCCTGACCCCAGGCCTGGCTCCAGGGTGGGACCCTGGCTCCGCCGTACCAGGCGACGTCACGTGCCTCGATTTAATGGTCCTCATGAAGGATTCTTGAACCGCTCTTTGTCTGACCCATCACCTAGAGCCTGTTTGCCATGGGAGACCCTACCAGGGGCATTTAAGCCCCAGACAACATAGCCTCTATGATCATTTGAACACTCAAACCTCTCCACCACGTTAAGGTGGCGGTTCAAGGAGGGGGGGCGGTTCAAGGAGGGGCATTTTATATAACATTTGTTTTGATTTGATTTTTTAAAATTATTATTATATTTATTTACTTTAGCATTTTGGTGTGATAGTTTATGTTTGCTTGCATGCTGATTCTATGTTTTTACCTCTTTAAATCCTTTTGTGTTTCAGTTTACATACATGGAGATTGCTCTATAATTAAAATCTAGTTGATTACTCGAAGCAAAATTCTGCACATTTTTTTTTCGGGTTGTTTAGTCTGTTACTGTTT
The DNA here is from genome assembly GCA_036173005.1 of Crenichthys baileyi. NCBI lineage: Eukaryota > Metazoa > Chordata > Actinopteri > Cyprinodontiformes > Goodeidae > Crenichthys > Crenichthys baileyi. The sequence continues at coordinate 14,604 of JAHHUM010001262.1, forward strand.
TCTAAACTGAAGAACATCCATGTACTGTAACTTGGTAAAATGAGACATGCTGAGGCTGCTGGGTGTATCAGCACACCAGTGGCAGTTTCCAGGTAAAACAATATCATATGTGTTTTAACCAGTCAAGAAGAACTAACACTGAGCAAAAAGAACAATAACAACTCCAAAGAGGGCACAATCAAGCTGGTGGTACAGATGTAATAACTGCACGCTGCTGCCAGCAAATACCGATAGTTGTTGCTGCCATGAGTGAGAGGATGGCAAAGATAGAGCTTCATTTTGTCCTGCAAGGGGGCAAGAGTCTGCTTGCCCCATGATGAAAATTCTTGTGTTATTGTTTTTGTTTCTTTATTATTTTTCAAAGTACTCGTACTTGTCGTCTTCCACTTTATCTGGAACCGGGTCGTGGGGGCAGCAGACACAGAGACACCCAGACTTCCCTCTCCCCAGCCACCTCCTCCAGCTCCTCCGGTGGGGGAGCCCAAGGCATTCTCAGGCAAGCCGAGAGACATAGTCCCTCCAGTCCTGGGCCGTCCCCTAGGCCTTCACCCAGTGGGACATACCTGGAACACCTCCCGAGGTCACCTCAACTGGCTCCTCTCAATGTTGAGGAGCAGCAGCTCTACTCCGACCCCCTCCCAGATGGCCGCGCTCCTAACCCTATCTCTAAGGGAGTGCCTGGCCAAAAGACAAAAAAAATGCACAGATACACGAATATGGAGTCTTGTCTAAGGTAAAAAAAAAAAAAATGCAACTGGTGTGGCAGAGGTGTAGACGAGATAATAAGGGGGTCACAACAATGGAGCAGTCAGGAGCAAAGGTGCAGAAAGATTGAGAGCAGCACTAAAAAGGAGAAAAGAAAGGGTGTCCTTTTATTTTCTTCAGCTTGTGTTCCCAAAACGGCACTGCTGAACCATTAAATTCTGCAGCAGTCACCTCTCACCCTGCCTCATGTCTGACACAGATCGGACTGTGGTGGCTTGACACCGGTAGTGGCCCTTGCCGTTTGTTGTCGACTAATGCCTGCTACCATCAGCCTTGAACCCATGTGTTCACAAGGGGAGCACACAAAAGGAGGGAGAGAGAAAATGACATTTTGGAGAAAATAGGGAGGCACAAAGAGACCATGATAAAAAAAAAAAAGCATCACAGAATTTGTGAGGGATAGGAAATGGTTGTACTATTTCATTTGAAATACATTTCTTGTTCTCTGCCTTTGATGCTCAAGAAGACAGCTTTGCATGATGATAGAGAATAGAATTGATTTCTGCGGTTCCGTTTTCATGAATAATCCTACCGCTGCAAACAATGCAGCAACAGAACTTAATATGTGAAAAAAATAATTGTCCGTCACAGTTTTTTTGTTTATCTGGCCTATTTATATTTAAGTAAGAATCTATTTTACAAAAAATTACCTTCTTTTTCTCTTACTTTTGTTGATGGAGCCGCATACTGGATGAAATTTACCTATTTCTGGTTTATTGAACACAACATAAGCTATTTAGAACAGCTGTTGTGAATGAGATTCCTCACATAAGTGCTGATGTGTTGTTTGCTGATTTTGATTTTGGATAATAATGAAACTGCCAGTCTTACTTTGTCTTACTCTGCAATGAATCAGACTGTATCATAGTATGTTTGTTTCCACTCTTACAGTCAGATGGGGTTCAACTAAAGTGTGAAGGCACCTATTATCTGTCAAAGTCAATGCCTTTGACTTTAAAGTGTGATATTAGATTCCATAGCATTTTTGAGCAAGTTTACAAGGTTTTGTGACAGTCACACAAGCCACTTTGTAGCTAATTTGAAGATATCCTTTTGGTAACTGTCCCCTTGGAAGACTAAGCTTTAACTTCCTTTCTGATCTCTTGAGATATTGCTTCAATATTTAATATTTAATAATATGAATAATATAATATTATTTAATATTTAATATTGCCTATTATGCTCTTTACTTTTGATACTGCCTATTTTCTGAAATGCACAATCCCTCCTGCATCAAAACACCCCCATAACATGATGCTGTCACCCCCATATTTCACAGTTCGGAGGGGACTATCACCATAATAGTTGGTATGGCCAAATACTTACATTTAGATTCCATTAGACAATAGGCTATGTCTCCACAATTAAGGTATTTGTCTCCAAGTCCATATGCAAACTGTAATCTTGCTTTTTAATTGCTTTTGGAATAATGGCTTCTTCTGCACTAAATGGCCTTGGCTCCATGTTGGCCTTTTGGTACATGTCCCCACTAACTTGAAGTGTTACTTTAAAATAAGACCACAGGTGGGTTTCGATTAATATCAAATGTTGTGAATTAAGGTATTAAAAGCTTACAAAGCCATGACATCATCTGAGCTTTCCCAAGTTGCGGTGAGGTTCTTGTGAAGAACATGATATAGTGACAAACAAAACAAATGACAACAAACAATATCTTCATCCCTAAATACTAATATGCAGAAAGAAACATTCTGTCGATGATGAAACAATTAGGACTACAAATAGTCATTCATTTTGTACCAATCAGTATATTTTCTTTTCATTCATATCTTTTTATTTTCCTTCTATTTTTTTTCTTCTATTCCATTTTTCTTACCTTTTTTAGCCTTGAACACTTCCTCCATTAATTTGTAATTTGCGTGAAGCAACTGGTTGGAAGCATTCCATTTTACTCTAAGTAACACTGTGTAGGATGCACCTCTTCTCAGTCAATTAGTAGGTCATGTAGGACATGAGGACATGAGTTGGCAAAGTGCCTTCCTCTTTCTAACTAACTGATAGCATCACGAGAACATTTGATCTTAAAGATATTTTAGCTTTCCTATATACTATTGATTTCCAGCCCTCGTTCTTAATGTCCAGTGTTTCCCTGATTTTAATGAATTGGCCATTACAAGACCAATGCAGAACTTCATGGCCTCATAGACCAGGCATGGCGACCACTGTTCAACACAATGTTTCTTTTTTCCCCTCTAGAAACAAACTATAAACTTCCTCATTTACAGATGAATGTCAGGCATAAATCTAAAGATACATTTCATAATTTCACAACCAGAGCCAGAAGGTTCAGATTTTAAAAATAAAAGAACATCTCTGTAAATCCTCTTGCTTTCCTCAAGGCAATGGAGCCACAGGATAGGCTATCTAATATTGATGTTTTCACATTACACTGCAACAAGAAATACAGTATTTCTGTCCCAATGAATAGTATTAAGATTTAAAAGGATCAGCTGTTATTGGCAGTTTTATTGTGCTCAAATATGTAAAAATATGACACCTTCTGCAGCTGTTGTTCACCGTATAGAGCAAGTACAAAATACCTGTTATTAATGCAAACAACGATAGCACTTTGTATCAAGTAGATTCAAACTCACAATAATGAAAAATTATGGAAAGAGATCAATTGCTACAAAAACTTTTTTTTTTACCAAAACGTATTTTATTTATGTAAAACACTTAATACTTGTCCCAAGAAATATCGATAACAAGAGGAGATGATTAAATAGTTTTATTTCAGATAAAAATTCTAAATACTAAGGCCAAGAAAACTACCATTTGCTGTGATCACATCATTTTGCCTCTACTTTTAGGAAAAGGAAGAGAACAATAGGTTACCTTTTATAAATTACATTTTTTCTGCCCAAAAAGTGCAAATTTCAGACTGTATTTTAAAAAAAATTCAATATTACGTCAGTCACAGCCTTTGAGGTGACTGGAATTGTGACAGGTATGCCCACAGACACAGTATGTTCTGACAAAACATGCCTATCTCCAGCGCTCATTGGACGACAAGTGCGGTACACCCTGGACCAGTTGCCAGTCCATCACAGGGCAACAATCAGTCACAAAAGACAAACAACCATGCATGCACACACACACACTCACACCTAAGGGACATTTAGAGTAACCAGTTAACCTAACAGTCATGTTTTTGGACTGTGGGAGGAAGCTGGAGTTTATTCAACACATGGAGTCAGGTAAATCATATGATGCTCTGTTTGACCACACATTTTGAGACTGATTCCAAGATAGAGCAGCTTGCAGATCACTCATATCATCAGCATGTCTCTAGAGCTGTGTGAGGTTTCCATGTGTTTCAAAAGCTCCACCATCATTCTATTTCCCAAGAAACGCATTATCACGGGGTAAATGACTACAGACTTGTCGCCCTGATGTCTCTGGTCAGTTTCTGGTGTTGTCACAGATTGTCTGTCAATTACCAGGTTGATGCAGTCAATCTGGTGCTACACCTTATCCTGCACCACCTTGAACACCCAGGGACATACACCAGGATCGTGTCTGTAGCCTTCAGCGTGGCCTTCAACACCTTAAACCCAGACATCCTCCAGCAGAAGCTGATCCAACTCAAAGTACTGGCTTCCACCTGTCAGTGGATCACCAGCTTCCTGACTGATTGACAGCAGCAGGTGAGGCTGGGGAGCATCTTCTTCCACACAATGACCATCAGCACCAGTACAGCCTCCCACAGGGATGTGTTCTGTCTCCACTCCCCTTCTTCCTGTACACAAGTGACTGAGCCTCAGTGGACCCGTCTGTGAAACTCCTGAGGTTTGCAGATGACACCACTGTTATTGGTCAAAACAGTGGAGATGATGGTGGAATTCAAGAGAACACTCTCCACATTGCATCCCCTCACCACCTTCAACAACAGTGTGGATCACTTCCAGTTTCTAGGAACCACCCTTTCTAGGGACCTGAGATGGTCCTCACACATAGATACTGTATGGAAATAGGCCCAGGAGAGCCCGAACTTCTGGCTGCAATTCAAGTACAACCTTTCACATGAGCTGCTGGTCTTTTTCTACACTGTGTGGTTTGCCTCATACACAAAGCAGGACAGGTCCAACCTACAACAAACAATTAGGTCTGCAGAGAGGATCATTCAGACTGACCATTCCTCCTTTCTTGACTTGTACAGGTCTAGGGTCAGGAAAAGGGCAACTACCATCTCTGCAGATCCCACACATTCTGGATACAAGCTGTCTAGACTTTTACCTTCAGGTATGCACTACAGAGTGCTATTTGCAAAAACCAGCAGCCACAGAGACAGTTTCTCTCTAATGAACACTTAACAGTCAGAGTGGTCGATACCATGCATATTTGCACAATTCAATCATGTTATTCCTTATCCCTGTATATATAGTAATTTATAAAAATACTTTTATTTCCCTTTGATATTCCAGAAAAAAAATGTCCTCATTGAGAACAAGTGGAACCGAAGCCAGATTTCTTGTTTGTGTGCACAAACTTGGCAAATAAAGCTAATTCTGATTCTTAAAAACACAACAAAACTACTGCAGACTTCTACAGCCACCTGCCATCCATTTTGGCAGCATTTACATCGTATGTGACATTATTGCACAAGAAACTGTCAGTATTTTTTCCATTAAAAACTGGAAATTTGTCCATGTGTTGATTCCTCTTATTGTCTACTAGACATTGAGTATACACAGAAAATGTTCTCTAAAAATATTTCCAACACTGACTTCTAACATCTCAATGCAAATAAAACTCAGAATGGCAAAATAGTTATATCAAGCAAAAATGTTGGGGTACTATAATATTTTGGGTTATTCTTTTTTTATTGGTACTAAAGTCAAAGTAAAAATTACCAAAAACGATGCAAACAAATTAAATTCATTTTTAGTCAATCCCATTCTAAACAATTTATCACAAATATCCAGTTTTCTTATATGTCCTGCCTTCAAAACCTTTGGTAAATGATACAGCGTGAGCTACAATAATCAAACATCCTGTATACTTTAAGATCATTTCTGTGAACAAATGAAATCTAAATTAAACCAATCCCAGCCCCAAGTAAACTGAAAGAACGCTTTCGATTCCTCTCTCTACTGCAAATGCTGTGCTTATGTATCGCAAAACAACAAATAAACATGTTTGTTTTAATTCACAATAATATGTAATTTCATTTTCAGATGGTTTCTTATACCTCTTTTATTGTTATTTACTTGACTTGACTTGTCTTGACTTGTGTGTTTACAAACATCTCACTCAACAAGTCACGTATTGAGGGAAAAGGCATCATAAGCTGCCTTCCCTCGAGTGCAGGTAACAAGATGTCTAAATTACCTAGCAGCTAATAACAGAATTCTTCAATTGGCAAATCACTTATATCCAGAGTCAAAGCACTCCACCTCCACACAAGAAAAATCCAAACGAAAGTTTATGATCTTTCAAACTCAGAAAAAGTTTACAATCCTTTGTTTCCAGAGCTACGTTGTAGAACGTACAAAATAATATATTGCAAAGCCAAGAGATGATTGAATATGCTGTAGCAGTAATGAAGTTCCCACAAATGTTTGTCTCCACTATTTTAGCGCAATCAGATACAGCATATACTGCTCTCAAAGACGAGTGTCCCCACCTCAGCACACCCAGTTCACACACCTATGTCTACTTTTCACCCAGAATCTAAATGAGGTGAGCAAAGCAGGAAAACATCTAAATGTTGCAATTTCAATGTTTTTTTTTTTTCATTTACTTTATTTTTATGTCTGTATCATTAATTAAAATAAATAAAAAAATAAAAATTCTTAATGCATTATGACACTCTGGTACTACAAGGTACCTTGACGGAAGCCAATAATTATTGTGATCATAGTTAAAACATAGGTACCTGTTAACTGAAAATACATGTTTTTTGGCTGTGTGACAATATGCAAATTTTACAATTCAAAACTGAGATTATAACTAAATAACTTGCTCCCACAAGAGTCAAGTCACTCTCACTTAAAATCTATCAAGCAAACTATAAACTTTCAGTTACAGTATAAGGTTTCGTTGAACCAGGGCTTGTGAGGAGTACTTCTAAGCAATATCTGTCTTACCAGAAGACACCATACCCATTTGGAGCTTTGACTGTATTTGTCTGTCCACTTTTACATGTACATGAACTTTGATGACATCCTATTCTTAATCTGTTAGGTCCAATTTGTTAATGGACCCACCATTACCAGAGATAGCAATTTTAACTATTCTGTAAGCATCTTCCACAAGGTTAAGGAGTGTGTTCATAGTTAGGTGAATAAAACAGAATTGCAGCCTCAGCTGTAATTCATCCAAGAATGTTCAAGAAGTTTGAGGTCAGGACTCTGTGCAGGTCAGTTTAGTTTCTCCACACCAAACTTTATACACCTGATGCCATGGAAGAGATTGTAACACAGAAATTCATTGATTTGGTCGTATGACCCATACTATAGACCCATAGACTCATAGAGGAATTCTAATGAAATACTAAAGCAAGTTAAATGGCTACACAGCACATTCATACACAAGGTAATTCAAAGTGCTGTACAGGAAATCAACAAAAGTATGTTTAAAGCACAGAAACCTTCGAGCAATGCTTAAAAAGAGAGCCCAATATGTCAAAGACTTGTAAAAAGAAGAGACAAATTTTCTCTACCTTAAGTAACTTAATTTAAAGAATTTGCTGACATATTCAGTTTGTTTTGCATAAAACAGTTTTTAAATTTTCTTAAACAATTAACATTAGTGTTGCTTCATGTGATATGCTACAAATTGGCAGCCAAAATTATCTGTTATAAAATTACATTTTTTTTAATAAAAATAGAAATGTAATAAATCTGTTTTTTCAATTTTTTTTGTAGAAAGCCATTCCCTGTTGAAAAAACTCAGCTTAATGGTGAAACTCACCTAATCTTTAATATTCAGATACCTGAGGAGGTGCTGAGGTCTAACCTATTAAAATGAGCAAGTTTGTGAGTCATGTTAACACTTTTGGTGAACTTTGAAGTTTGTTTTTTTTTACATAACAAACCTGCACTCAGCACAGCTCTTCCTGATGTCATTAAGCTGTGCTCTATTCAGGAGTGAATGAAAGACATGAACTAAAACAAAACCCTTAGGACAAACCTTACCTACAGGCAAGGGTAAAGTAACCCTAAAAAGCAGGAAAGTGATGCAGCATTCATCCACAAAAGCAGGAGCTAGGTGACAGCTATGTGGGTGTTAACATATGTGCAAAACAGCTTGCACCATACAAACTTAAGGATCATAGTCAGACCATGAAGGTTATAGATTTAACCAAGTTATTTTTGCACCCCGTTTCTGATGGTACCGCTGCAGACTCAGAAGAGCTGATTATTTATTTTAGGTACAGTAGAGACAAGCAGAGGAATAAACCGACAGCTTAATACATTCTGTCATTTGTAACTATTCTCTCAGAACAATTTACTTGCAAGTGCATTGTTCTGAGAGAAAAGACAAATTAAATAACAGCACATATGTTGTCTGTAATTTACAGTCAGTGAATCAGTGAAAATGTTGTCAGCAGATATGCTTCAACAGATTACGGATTTTATTAAAGAGCACTGTAGTTCATTAAAGGGGGATACAAATTAAAACCGCCATCAAGATGGGCCTCACTTTACTAAAAATGCCACTCTCAGTTTAGTATCCAGCAGAAGAAAATAAGAAAACATGTAAGTACAAGGACCTTTATTGGGAAAAAACAAAAAACAAAAAACAAACAGAACTTTCTTGAGCAAAGAAAAATAAACTAATGTAAAACAGCTGGCAAAGGGTGTGCTGCAAATATTACATGATGACAAAATCCATATGCTAATTGGAGCATGATGTCATTTTATTCTATAAAAAAATACATGAATAAATGAGAGCTCGTTCATGTCATAATAGTGAACTTAGTTATTTAGGTGGTAAATTATGAATATGAAATAATTTTGAATTAACCTGTGTGAACTTTACTTAGAACAAGTTTCTGTTAGGAGTAAAATTATCTGTCATTCTCTGAGCCACAACTTACATTTGAAACAATGCACTGAGAAGATCACAATGAAAAATGGTTATTAATGGTAATGTGTCTTTAAAAGAGATCTTTTCTCTGGCTTTTGGCCATCATGCTTTGGCTTAAAAGTTGTTGATTATGTGTCGGTGATGATGCAAAGCAAAAAGCTCTGTCTTCCACAGCTTTCCAATTTCCTATCTTCTTGTTAAGGCCATATCAGTTATTATTAAAGATTGCATGCCTCCTTCTCAAATTAGAACAAACCAGACACAACATGTGGTAGCATGAAATCTACTGCGACACCAACAAAGAGCATGAGTAGAGGAAGATGACTATGCTTTCAGCTTTCAAGAAAAAAATGAAATGGGGAGGAAGGCTGAAGAGTGGGAGCAAAATTGAAGAACGATCCCTGGTTATACTTGTCTTATGAGGGGAATCCATCAACGGTGACATTCAAACAAATAAAAGCCTTTTTTCACCCCCATATTCAATTACATGGTGTGAAGCAAGTTTCATGCCAACAACACAGCTATTTGTACACATAAAAGACAATACTGTCCATGTACATACATGGCTTTGCAATCAGAGATGTCTTGTATTTTGCATCATTCTGATGGATAATAGGTTAATCTTTGCTGAATAACATCTGAATCCTCAAGGACAGCTGCCTTGTTGTGCCCAGGCTCCAAACCTCTGAAGGAATGGAGATAATTAAACAAATTCAAGGATAAATATAAAAAAAAAACAAGAAGTAAAAGTAAGAGACTGATAACAAATATGCCTGGAGATGTGTAGACATTAGTCAATGTTTAACCAAGCCAAAAGCCAAGAAAGTATCAGTGAGAAGTAGAACTGGGGTATTTTTTTCAGATATGCAGTATCACCATATAAGTTAGTCTTGGCTTGACAAATTAAAATAATAATTAATAGAAATGCTTACAAATGCTTAGTTCTAATGTTGAAAGAGCTGCCTTTGGTCAAAATATTTTGTGGGAATCATCCTTTCTGAAACGTAAAAACATATTTACTCTGCAAAATAAGATACTTATGGGTTTGAAGGTTTTAACAGATTAATGTCAGTTAAATATATATAAAAAAAACTATTATTTGAGGGGGATGTGCTGTGGTTTCTTTTTAAATCACATTACTGGTGTCCCCTTTTCTTGAATATACACTGCTCAAAAAAATAAAGGGAACACTCTAATCACACATCCTAGATCTGAATGAATGAAATATTCTCATTGAATACTTAGTTCTGTACAAAGTTGAATGTGCTGAAAACAAAATCATACAAAAATCATTAATGGAAATCAAATTTATTAACCAATGGAGGCCTGGATTTGGAGTCCCACACAAAATTAAAGTGGAAAAACACACTACAGGCTGATCCAACTTTGATGTAATGTCCTTAAAACAAGTCAAAATGAGGGTAAGTATTGTGTGTGGCCTCCACGTGTCTGTATGACCTCCCCACAATGCCTGGGCATGCTCCTGATGAGACGGTGGATGGTCTCCTGAGGGATCTCCTCCCAGACCTGGACTAAAGCATCCGCCAACTCCTGGACAGTCTGTGGTGCAACGTGACGTTGGTGGATGGAGCGAGACATGATGTCCCAGATGTGCTCAATCGGATTCAGGTCTGGGAAACGGGCGGGCCAGTCCATAGCTTCAATGTCTTCATCTTGCAGGAACTGCTGACACACTCCAGCCACATGAGGTCTAGTATTAGGAGGAACCCAAGGCCAACCGCACCAGCATATGGTCTCACAAGGGGTCTGAGGATCTCATCTCGGTCATCTCGGCCGTGCGGCCCTCCAAAGAAATGCCACCCCACACCATTACTGACCCACTGCCAAACCGGTCATGCTGAAGGATGTTGCAGGCAGCAGATCGCTCTCCACGGTGTCTCCAGACTCTGTCAGGTCTGTCACATGTGCTCAGTGTGAACCTGCTTTCATCTGTGAAGAGCACAGGGCACCAGTGGCGAATTTGCCAGTTCTGGTGTTCTCTGGCAAATGCCAAGCGTCCTGCAGCACAACCCCCATTTGTGGACGTCGGGCCCTCATACCATCCTCATGGAGTCGGTTTCTAACCGTTTGTGCAGACACATGCACATTTGTGGCCTGCTGGAGGTCATTTTGCAGGGCTCTGGCAGTACTCCTCCTGTTCCTCCTTGCACAAAAGTGGAGGTAGTGGTCCTGCTGCTGGGTTGTTGCCCTCCTACGGCCTCCTCCATGTCTCCTGGTGTACTGGCCTGTCTCCTGGTAGCGTCTCCAGGCTCTGGACACTACGCTGTCAAACACAGCAAACCTTCTTGCCTCAGCTCGCATTGATGTGCCATCCTGGATGAGCTGCACTACCTAACCCACTTGTGTGGGTTGCAGAGTCTGTCTCATGCTACCACAAGTGTTAAAGCACCACCAACATTCAAAAGTGACCAAAACATCAGCCAGAAAGCATAGGTACTGAGAAGTACCTGCAGAACCACTCCTTTATTGAGTGTGTCTTGCTAATCGCCAAAGATTTCCCCCTGTTGTCTATTCCATTTGCACAACAGCATGTGAAATTGATTGTCAATCAGTGTTTCTTCCTAAGTGGACAGTTTGATTTCACAGAAGTTTGATTTACTTGGAGTTATATTGTGTTGTTTAAGTGTTCCCTTTATTTTTTTGAGCAGTGTATAATAAGGTTTGTTTAGAAAAAAAAATTCGTACTAGGTAACAACAGACACCAGTTATACAGAATAAAGGCAGTTAGGCAAAGCCTCAGTCAGTGCCACAACAATATTTACCCAAAGAAACACAGAATGTGTAAACCAGTACTTGCAATAACCCACTAGAGAAAATCTCTCCAATATTGTGTTTCAAGCTGCAAGCATCTATTCTTGTGCTGTTGGATCTTAGTGTTTTAAAACTTTCCAGTATAACAGGCAATCTTTGTACTTAATCATATGGTGTACTTATGGCAGCTAAAAGATTGTATTGCAAATCCTCAAAATCGTAGAAAGGGTATATGGTAAAATTTTGTTTAATAATATCGCTATTTTTTAATGTGCTGATGGCTATTTTTTTAATCAAAATAGAGTAAGAGTGTTTTTTTTTTGTTTTTTTACTTAAGATAACAACAGGTTTTATTTTGTTTTTCTTTGTTTTTACTGGCCAAGTTGCTAGTACAAGCTAGTGCTAGCTACAGTGTGTTCATGTTAAAAAAAAAAAAAAATCACGAAATGAGATGGACGCCAGCAATGTTAATCAGTGTTGCATCTTTTTTCAAGCCAGGCTTCACTATGAAAAGCCAAACAATCTAGAATTCACTATAATGTTCCAAAAACAATATAGTTTGATGCTGCGATTGCATTTTCCTAATTATCAGTCACTGAATCAAAGTGCTGATTAGCTGCTGTTTTACATACTTGTATTTAAACATCTAAAAAATGCAGCCAAATTCATTTATTGTAGCTTTAATCATATTAATCACAAAGTCTACCACAGATATGAACAACTTAGCTAAGAGCAGAAATCTAAAAGTAGAGGCATTATATCCTGATGTAAACCAAATATGGATTATAACAATAGGGCTTCTTTGTCATTTGCATTTTAAATAAAAAAAATATGTCTTGTAATGCCAGGCGCTCAGTCACTGCACCCACCCTCCATCTTTGTGCATTTAAAAATGCCAGAATGTGGGAGTTGGTGGGCTGTTCTGTAATCTCCAGTTGCCAAAAACCAAATTTTTGCTTCAGCTCAACATTTTAACAACTATGTCTCCTGTTTATAGTGATTGAGTACTCCTGTGCAGTGAATATAACTCTTACACTGATAAAATCATTTCAATAATAGTATTAACTTTTTATACCATGCAACCTCTCTTAGTTGTTAGATGTGTTTCACATATCAGACCCTCTGGTTTTGATTAAACATGGGTGCCACAGTTTGTGTTCGGAATTAAAATGAGTCCTATGAATGATTTCTCTGACTATTAGGCCTCCTCTGCACCAGCTGGTTTTCCACCCCCATGAAAGCAGTCACTGCAGGAACAAACATATTCTTTACGGGCTTTGATGTATATTCTTTTAGAGCACATATCACAAAACATAGAAGTCCCTTTTTGTTGCCTAGTTACATTTTCCGCCACCTTACTTTAAAGGTTTTGTCAGACAACTTTATTTATCATGAACTTGTCCACTTTTTTTAGTTTACAAACTTAAACTTTATACTTTATTTAAAATCATGTGATTGTGTAATATTTAACAAATAAAAATCTAAAGAGTGTGGCATGCATTTATATTCAGCAGTATGTTTCAAACAACTTTCCACCATCTAGAACCTGAAACAATTTTTGCACATTCTTATTCTTTACAAAATAGGCAAAGCTCAAGACATGTCCATAGACAGAGAGAGATGAAGAAAGACAATAGTCTAAGACTGAGAGTAGGGACTTTGAATTGTGGGACGATGACAGGAAAAGGTAGAGAGTTGGCTGGCATGATGCTGAGGAGGAAGGTGGACATGCTGTGTGTTTAGGCGACCACGTGGAGAGGTAGCAAAGCTAGAAGCTTAGGAGCAGGGTTCAAGCTGTTCTACTATGGTGTAGATGAGAAGAAAATGATGTAGGAGTTATCTTGAAAGAGGAGTTTGTCAGGAATGTTCTGGAGCAAGTTATATGAAGTAATGCAAAATATCCCCAGAGGTGAGAGATTGGTGATGCAGATCCTAATGTTGGAGATGGGAACAACGATGATGAGAAAATGATTGGCAGGTTTGGTATCCAGAACAGGAATGCAGAAGGACAGATGGTGATAGACTTTGCAAAGAGGATGGATATGGCTGTAGTGAATACTTTCTTCCAAAAGAGGCAGGAACACAGCGTGACTTACAAGAGCAGAGGTAAGAGTACACAGGTGAATTACATCTTGTGTAATCTAAAGGAACTCAATGACTGCAAGGTAGTGGTAGGTGAGAGTGTTGTCAGACAGCACAGGAATGTGCTATTTAGAACGACCCTGATGGTGAGGAAGATGAAGAGGAAAAAGGCAAAGCAGAGAACAAAGTGGTGTAAGCTAAAAAAGGAAAAAGTTGTGTGGCTTTAAGAGAAGACAGGCTCTGGGTTGCCAGGATATGCTTCCAGATGACAGGACAACTGCACCTAATGCTAACAGGGAGACAGGTCAGAGAGCAATTGGTATGTTGTCTGGAGGGAAAGTTTAAAGGGAGACTTGGTGGTAGAATGAGGAAGTATAGGAGAGTATACGGAGAAAGTGATCAGCTAAGAAGAAGTAGGACACTGTGAGGACTTAAGAGAGTCACAAGGAGTATGAGTGAGATTCAGCATAAAGTGAAGGTAGAGGCAGCTAAGGCCAAAGGGCATACAGTGACTTGTATGATAGGTTGGACAGTAAGACAGAGTAGGCTTTATATGGATTGGTGAGGCAGAGAGACAGAAATGGGAAGGGTAATTAAGGATCTGGAAAGCAGATGTACAGATATGTGTGATAAGAAAATGGACGGAGTTCTCTGAAGAGTTGATAAATGAGGAAAATAAGAGAGAGAACAAAGAGCAGAAAAAGCAACCATTGTGGATCAGGAAATAGCAAAGATCAGTAAGGATGAAGTAAGGAAGGAATTGAAAAGGATGAAGAGTGAAAAGGCAGTTGGTCCTAACCGTGGAAGTAAGCAAGTGTCTAGGAGAGAGAACAGTACAGTTTTGACTAGGCTTTTCAATGAGATCTTAGAGTGAAAAGATGTCTGAAAGGAATTAGGGGTGTTGGTACCAATTTTCAAGAGCAAGGGAGATGTGCAGAGGTGTGGTGCCTACAGAGGAATAAGGTTGATGAAGTTATGGCAAAGAGTAGTGCAAGGTAGACTTTTGATTGATGATTGAAGTACTTTATTTTGGATACTCAGGAAGAAACAAAACAACCAGACGAGACAACAAAGCAGAAGCAGCAAACCAAATAAGCATAGATAGACAAATCTTTAAGACATCCCCTCCGCCCATTATGCCTCAGATTCTTGTCCAAAAAGGAATGGGTAGAAGAAAACACTTATAAAGTCCCACTCCCTTTGCCTTTTAGATTTTTGGTCAGTCAGACTAGCCAGAAATTCTGACTGAGGTCAGGAGTGAGCATCTGTGGGCAGCAGTATGATTCCATGCCAAGAAAACGTATTAGAGATGCAATATTTGCTTGGTAGATATAAAAAGATAAATACAGAGGTCAGAGGGAGCTGCATTGTGTATTTGCAGATCTAGAGAAAGGATATGACAGCATGCAGAGAGAGGAGCTGTGGTATTGCATGGGAAAGCCCAGAGCAGCAGACAAGTATGTTAAAGTGGTGCTGGAAAGGCATTAGAGCTGTAAGACAGTGGTGAGGTGTGCTATAGGTGTGACAGAGGAGTTCAAGGTAGAAGTGGGGCTACATCAAGGATCGGCTCTGAGCCCCTCTTCTTTGCTGTGGTGATAGACAGGTTAGACAGGAATCCCCATGGACTATAATGTTTGTAGATAACACTGTTATCTGTGGAGGAAAATCTACATATGTTATGGTTTACCCTGGAGAGGAGAGGAATGAAAGTTAAACGTAGCAAGACAGAATACATGTGTGTGAATGACAGAGACAGAGAAAGGAAAAAATAATTACCCCATTTAACTAAATTCTTGCACCACTGTCCTGTATTTGGCTCCATTCATATACCCATCAGCTCTGACCAGTTTATTGTGTATGTTGAAGAAAATTATCCCAACAGCATAATGATGCAATAACCATTTGTTCAGATTGGTATGGAGTGACATGGAGGATAAAGACCAGTGCTAGCATTTTGCACATGGTCCATAATAGTCATTTTTGGTTTCATCTGAGCAGAGCACCCACTTTCATGTGTTTGCTCCTAAGTAGCTTGTGGCAAATTTAAAACAGGGTTACCCTTCTTTCTATCACAGTGTTCTTCGTGCCACTCTGTCATAAT
Source organism: Crenichthys baileyi (assembly GCA_036173005.1). Classification (NCBI taxonomy): domain Eukaryota; kingdom Metazoa; phylum Chordata; class Actinopteri; order Cyprinodontiformes; family Goodeidae; genus Crenichthys; species Crenichthys baileyi. The sequence continues at coordinate 30,376 of JAHHUM010001262.1, forward strand.
GGCCACAATTATGACATGACTAATAGTTTTCCTGACAAAAGATTCTCTTTTAAACTGTGGATTTCTGCAGCGTCTCTGATTAACACTCTTCTTGCCCAAGCAGTCATTTTAGATGGATTGTCACATATTGGTAGGTGTGTAGTTGTGCCATGCTCCATTTCCATTTTAAGCTGATGGTTTGATCAGTTTTCAGTTAGGTCTTTGAAGCATGCTATTTTATAACTTAATCCAGTTTTGAACGTTATCCCACCACGTTCACCCTGACCTTTCTGCTGTATTTCATAATCTTCATGATACAGATTGTTCTCTAATGTTGTCTAACAACCTCTGAGGCCTTCAAAGAACAATTGTATTTATGGTGAGATTAAATGGCACCCAGTTGGACTATATTTTCTACTTAGATTTATTTTAAATGCCTTTGCTGCACTGGATTTTCTTTATGTGTATTAGAGAAAAGGGGTGAGCCTTTTTAAAGCTAAGAATGAAATTAACTAGTGAAAGTATAACACTTTTCAGATAGTTAATCGGAAAAAATGTGGAAGACCGTTTATCATTTTCCTTACATTTCAGAATTATGTATCACCCTGTTTTGATGTATCACATAAAATCCCAATAAAGAGGTACACATGTTACATAGATATACATACATGTGTATATATATAGTAACAGCAGAAAAGTGTAGCCAAGCAACAGCTTGGAGACAGGCTTATTAGCTGGAAGAACAAAGAGGAACGCGAGAGGGGAAAACTTTGGTCTATTTCTCTGCCACTCACAGGCTTGTACAAGCAGGGCACACGGGCTCAAATACGCAACCCTTATCCCTGCCAAACCTCCCCTCACATCCCTCCAAATGTGACTCGTTTCTGACAGTCCTACATTTCCAACAGCACATCGATCACAGCCTGCTAAACTAAAGGATTTGGCAACATGCTTTTTCTCTCTTCTGCCAAGAGTGAAATATTTTGGATTGCTATTTTGTTGCTCTGTTTTTTTTTCACAAATACAATCACAGGTTTGATTCATTGGTTCTCTTAAATACAGGTCATATCTAGCATTTGAATATCTGTAGACTGTTATGTACATGATGTGGTAGCCAGAAGGCCTAGAGATAGTTGAATCAGTCTGACTTTATACTATAGATAGATAGATAGATAGATAGATAGATAGATAGACAGATAGATAGATAGACAGACAGATAGATAGATAGATAGATAGATAGATAGATAGATAGATAGATAGATAGATAGATAGATAGATAGATAGATAGATAGATAGATAGATAGATAGATAGATAGATTTTTATTGTGTACAATTCTAGTGGGGACCACCACATCCATGTGAACGTTCAGGTAGTCAGTGGTGCAGGGTGAGACACCCACAATGTCCTCATCATATACTTCCAGCAGAATGCTCCAGTCAGTACATTCAAAGCAGTCTCTCAGAGACTCAGCTGACTCAGTGGGGCATTTCCTGAAGGAGCTCTTAGACGTGGACTGTCTCTGGAGCTGTGGTTTGTACTGTGGCTTGAGAAGGACCAAGTTATGATCAGACCTTCTCAGTGGATGCAGAGCAGTGTCCATGTAAGCTTCCCTCACGTTGGCATACATGAGATCTAATGTCCTGTTATTCCTTGTGGGCCATCGTACAAACTAGTGAAAGTCTGGTAGTGTGGATTCTAGAATCATGTTGTTGAAATCCCCGGATATAACAATGAATGTGTTGTTCTAGGTTTTGTGTTTGCAGTCTTGCGATGGTGGAGTGGATACATACACGGTCTCTCTGCTTTAAAACTTAAAGAGAAAAATGTTTCAGTGGCGTTTACTGCCCTAAGAAGAAGCAATATGGGACTCAGATATTGTCTGTAAGACCAGATGAAGAGAATTTTTTAAATACTACAGTGTCTGAATTTGCTCTCATAACACTTTTTCACACTCCCTATAAGCATTTACCTGCATCTCAGCATTGGCTGCCAATAATATTTACCTTTTATAATGTCCCTCTAAATCACCATCACTTTTTTACAATCCCTTTTTCCTTGGTTTTTGTTTTATGTTTGTTTGTTTGTTTGTTACCGCTTGCCTGTTTGCATCTTATTTATCTGCTAATACTAAGAATCCCCCATTTTGTCACTTCACACACAGGGGAAATGTGTTTGCAGCCTCAGTAATTATCCTGCTGGTTTGAGGCCAAAGGGGCAACCTCAGAGTGCAGCAAGCCTCGCAGCCACAGTCACAAAGTGCAAAGAAAATGTAAATATGTCAGAGGAGGAAATACTGAAGGAAAATAAATTAAAGGTTCTCGTTTTTCTATGTGACAAAAAAAAAACTGATTACCTGAAACTGCAGGCAAAATCAAGACCAAAATATGACACATAGTACAGCCAGTCAGACCAGAAAAAAAACTAACTTTTATTGGATCCTGTCATTTAGAATTTAAACAAGATAATTTTTCAAGACAGCTTTGTCAGCATTCAACTGCCAAAGCTTTCAGATCCAGCACAGATTTAGGTTTCACATGTAACCCTACGAAAACAGATAACAAAGAGAGTTGGGCTGAAAATAGAAAAGTTTAAAATACTGAACCCCGTCCCCCAAACAGCCACTGCAAACTCTTTCTGAACGGTCAGCAAAATTCTAGAGAGCCAGCAGCTGCCTAACTTTGTGTTATAGCAAGGTAGAAGAGGGAAGAGTTCTCTGCAAAGATAAAATAGCAAAGGTTTTTCCAATAGGGCTGTTTCATATTTCTGTTATTATTATTATTAACTAATATGTAAATTAAAGTTGCATTATATCAAAAGAAAAAAATCATTGCTATATCCCTAAAATCACCCTTTATTTCTAGATTTTAACTGTTTTGAAATTAAAAAAGAGAAAAAAACCTTGAAGCTAAAAGTTAAGCTCATTGGACAATATTGAGTTTTGTATATTAGGAACACATGAAGCATATGACAGTAATTCATTTTTTTAATTAAGAAATTTTAAATTTTTTCCACATAAGGCTTAAACATCAGTTTATATTGTTCATTTTGCCACTTTGCCATTTTGTATCTGCATTTCGTACTCACACATTGACATTTTGACCTTTCCTTCTTCCATGTTGTACCTGTTAATGTAAAGTTTCATACCCATGTATTTAAGAATATTTATTTCTTCAATTCTCTTGGCGGTTAAGTGTTTTGATAAATTATTGACATAAATAATCATCCAAATGCTGAAACCCCACATACACAGTCCTGTGAAAATGTATGCCTCCCTTATTTTGGTTTGAAAAACGTTTTTATTTTTTATTTACTCAGGTTGTCTTTGTTATTAAAAATCATTTGATGATCTGAAACATGTAATTGTGCAAAGAAAGCCAAAACAGAAGAAATCTTTAAAGGGAAAAGCACATGTGAGTGCTGTGGTGCTTTTTGTCAATTAGCATTGGCCACCATTAACTCACATTAGATGTGTTGTTTAAAACTGAGGCTGTTAATGTGCCACTGGACTCTTCTGAAAGATGTTGATCCCTGATTAAACCAAAACAAACATTGTTTAATGGAGTCACTTAACCACATTTTCCTCATGTAAACCAGTGGTTCTTAAAGTCAATTTATGAATCAACAAGTGCTGGGTTTGTTGAGCCTCTTCAGAAATCAAAACAAAAAAAAATGTCTTGCGTAAGGGTGTCCTTTGGTTGGAAATGTTAAAACAGATAAAAACAAAATATTAAATACACAGAACTGTATTCTGGTGGTGAATGCCATCTGTGAAGACTTTAAATCCCTGTTCAATTGACTTGCATACTTAATCCTTCCATACTCAAGTCCCTGCCCCTGTTATTATTAAGTAGTTATGGTGCATTATCTAAAATCATAGGCTGTCAAAACACATATGAAAACATACCGAAGGACAGTACAAATTACTGTGCAGGTACCCTTTTTCTATCTGATATAGTCGAGTACAAAATGTCCATCCCCAAAAAGTATTAATGTGTGACAACAGAACATAAGCAGGTCTAACAATGTGGTTTAGGTTGTGGGGTTTAGGGCTATGACACAAAGCTGTGCTATGTGCTCTCCATGAGGTATTTTGTTGTTATTTTGTTGTCAAACCTTTCAACAGCTCAGCTTTGGCAGCCATATGGTCTTCAGGTTTTCCATGAACTTTGGAACATCCTTAGATCATGGCAGATTTGAAAAATCTTATGTCACTACATACTCTCAGTACTCTGTGCATCTGCCCTAAGATGTATCCTAACAATCTTAGAATTTTCCCTATAAATATAAGATGTCTCTACACTTACAGCATTAGTGGCAGCCTGACTTTGGAGATGCAAACACCATTCTGTACAGAGCACTTTTCTCTGCTTAGCCAGTAATTTTGTACAGAAATGTTAGCCTGGCCCAATACTCTGTGTGCATATCTTTGCGATAGCAGCCAGAAGGAATCATACACACAAAATCAAAAAATAATGTTTTTTTTTGGTTTTTTGGTTTTTTTTTTAACAATCCGAGCTGATCAAACCAAGCCTCTGATGCCTGTTGTTTTTTTATAAGTCACACTGCTACAGTCATAAAATCAAAGTATAAAACCACCATTTGCTCTTTTATCTTCATCTCCTCATCACTAAATACAATGCTAGAGCTTCTCTTTCACAGTTGGACAAAAACATTTTGCATTTAAACCACAGCCTTAAAAAAAACTTACTGTATTCTGGGGGCTCCCAGGAACCATATGAACACTTTGGAGTTATGCACGATCTTCTACTTAGCTAGGAACCCTACTCCATGAAAAGCTTGGTGCACGCTGATCTATTTGTGCAAGGGAGCTCATGAGGACAGAATTTGGCATTAAAAAAGCTATAGTCTTGCCACAAAACCAACAAGGCCAGTCCTGTTTGAAATTGTATAACTGTTAATCCACACAGTTGTGCCTCACACAGGATGCAGATATACTTACACTATGTAAATTAACCAACACAGCCTCACCATGGACGTTTTGTGCAAAACAGTCAGCGAATTGTCATCTTCCATCATGTATAATGGAAAGCATAGTGCATTTTTGATTCACCACAGAGGACCTCTCTGAGACCCTGCAGAAACCATCCATGTTCATGCTGATTTTAATGTTTTGATTAAGTCTTAGTCCAGTGTGAAAGGGGCTAAAAGCACTTAGAACATTTAGAGAAAAGTTTAAAATTTTAGTGTTAAGGCTGAAACAGCAAAACCCTTACTCAAAAGTAGCATTTAACATTTTAAAACAAAAGTACCAGTATTGTGAGATGATACACTTGTCTTCTCAACTTCAGTCCATTTGCATATACAAAAAAAACATAATCCTCGTAGCACGCAAAAGCTTGTTAGATGCTTGTACACAGTCAGTCAGTCATTAGGATAGGCCACAGGATGCAGATTTCGAAGCTTTAATTACTCCTTGCAGTTCCAAAAGTACAATAATTGATTTCTGAAAAACTTGTCAAACATATTAGAAGTTTCCAATTCATGTTCATGTAGCTGTTTGTTTATTTAATAGGGGAAAAGTGTGCAGTATTTAATGTAAAGCACACTTCCCCAGCTGTTAAACACAGGAGTGGATCAGTCCTGTCTTCCATTAGTGTTGCAGTCATTGACAAATGGAATGTTTCCCTTGAAAAAATTGAATAAATTAAATAACAGAAAATAACTTGCGCAAATGCATGGATTAAAAGCAGAAAGTAAACCAAAACACACATCAATTTAATATTGACAGCATTGTCCAAACATCTATAGGCAGATTAGGTTGCCTTCAAATCAATTAAATATGCATGGTCACTGAAATTTGACCATTGTCACAAACATTTGGATGACAAGGTAATTTCATAGTGATATGCATAATTGATATCTGAGAAATCTGCACAAAGAACTCTTTGATAAAAGCACATGAGATAGGGCGTAGGACATTCTCCAGTCTTGGGGTTAGTTAGCATTGCAAAATAAAAGCACTCAACCGGTGATGGCAATAATAAATTCTTCATGTGATCATGTGACCACCAAGAAACATAATATCCAGCGCCCTGGTCATGAAAGACACAAACTGGATATACAGTAGACACTAGGCTATAACCTTACCTTTGGCTCTGTTAATAGCAACTGTGTGTTGAAAGGTGCAAGGTCTGGCTTTCTCCTGGGGGACAGCTGCTTGCCTCATGCCTGCCTTGGCAGCGCTAACCCAGGACCTGGCATTAACACCCACACCATCTGTACCTGCAACTGCAATATGCACAGCAAGGGGGTACGGATTAGTGGTTCAGCCATTTCACATGTACGCTGTCTTTTCTCACCTGTGTCATGTTAAGTGTGATGCAGAGGGTAGGCTTAAAGGAGCTATGTTCCTTTTCCTCTGTAAAGGAATTTTTCAGCAGCCGAGCCCTCTGGGTTTCAACGAAATGCTATTGAGTCAACAGAGCAATACTATCAGCAAAAAAACTATCATATCAACACTGACTATAAACTGCTGGAGGTGTGTTGGGAGTATATCAAATCCTCATTTACTGGGTAGAGCAGAGTAGCCTTGAGCTAAAGTTGTACACCTGTTAAGAAGCAGAAGGGAAATCAAATGATGCTAAATATAATGGAATGGGATTCATAGATAGTAGGTGTAGGAGATGCTGTTTGCCCAATACAAGGAACACATCTCACCAAACTTATCACTGTGTTCTTGAGTTGATGCTGGCACTTTTTTAATCTACATCTACTGCTCTGTTCTGCACCAGCTGAGTTTGGAAGGCTTAGTGTGTAATTTACTTTGCCCCTGCACAATAATCCCCTCATTATGAAAACTTTTTCTTACTGAGTGATCCAACTTTGAAAGCATTCCTCTGCAACAGCAGTGCAGAGTCACAGCGTTAACACCTACATGAGTGAGATGTGGAGTTCCTGCATGTGCATAGATGTGTATGTGGGCAGTTGGGTGGGATGGTTGGGAAATATGAGTATCAAAAAGCCATGCTGAGTGATTTGAAAAGTAATTTTGCATTGGCTGTTTTGGGTTTGAAGATGTCCTGGTTCTCAAGTGTTCAGTTTTAAAGTTAAAGAGCTGAACAGTGCAGAGTTAGACCACCTGTTTAATTGCAAAATAAAAAGTTTGATTTGATAAGATCTATAATTGCTATAACAACTTTTCCAGAAAGAAAGCTCAAACTAATATTTAACACTCTAAATATTACATACTAACATTAGAGTGTATTAGAGAGTTTTAGCTCTTGATTTACCAGGCAGTCTCCGTTTGTACCCTCACCTATGGGTATGTACTTTGAGTCATGACCGAGCTTCCTCCGCAGGGTGGCGGGGCACTCCCTTAAAGAAGTTCGGCCATCCGGGAAGAGCTTGGAGTGGAGCTGCTGCTTCTCCACATCAAGACGAGTCAGTTAAGGTGGCTCGGGCATCTGTTTCGGATGCCACCCCGGGAGGTGTTCCAGGCATGTCTCACCGGGAGGAGCCCCAGGGGACAGCCCTCGACACGCTGGAGGGACTGTGTCTCTCGGCTGGCCTAGGAATGACTTGGGCCTCCTCCAGAGGAGCTGGAGAAGGTATCTGGGGAGTGGAAAGTCTAGGCATATCTGCTTAGTATGCTGCCCATGTGACACGGTCCCGGATAACCGGAAGACGACGAGTACGAGGACGAGTACGTTTTAGCTATTCACAACATGGCCATTGTGCAAACAATGGCAACATACAGGGGTTGGACAATGAAACTGAAACACCTGTCATTTTAGTGTGGGAGGTTTCATGGTTAAATTGGACCAGCCTGGTAGCCAGTCTTCATTGATTGCACATTGCACCAATAAGAGCAGAGTGTGAAGGTTCAATTAGCAGGGTAAGAGCACAGTTTTGCTCAAAATATTGAAATGCACACAACATTATGGGTGACATGCCAGAGTTCAAAAGAGGACAAATTGTTGGTGCACGTCTTGCTGGTGCATCTGTGACCAAGACAGCAAGTCTTTGTGATGTATCAAGAGCCACGGTATCCAGGGTAATGTCAGCATACCAACAAGAAGGACGAACCACATCCAACAGGATTAACTGTGGACGCAAGAGGAAGCTGTCTGAAAGGGATGTTCCGGTCCTAACCCGGATTGTATCCAAAAAACATAAAACCACGGCTGCCCAAATCACGGCAGAATTAAATGTGCACCTCAACCCTCCTGTTTCCACCAGAACTGTCCGTCGGGGAGCTCGACAGGGTCAATATACACGACCGGGCTGCTATAGCCAAACCTTTGGTCAATCATGCCAATGTCAAATGTCGGTTTCAATGGTGCAAGGAGCGCAAATCTTGGGCTGTGGACAATGTGAAACATGTATTGTTCTCTGAGGAGTCCACCTTTACTGTTTTCCCCACATCCGGGAGTGTTACGGTGTGGAGAAGCCCCAAAGAAGCGTACCACCCAGACTGTTGCATGCCCATAGTGAAGCATGGGGGTGGATCAGTGATGGTTTGGGCTGCCATATCATGGCATTCCCTTGGCCCAATACTTGTGCTAGATGGGCGCGTCACTGCCAAGGACTACCGAACCATTCTTGAGGACCATGTGCATCCAATGGTTCAAACATGGTATCCTGAAGGCGGTGCTGTGTATCAGGATGACAATGCACCAATACACACAGCAAGGACTGGTGAAAGATTGGTTTGATTTTAACATGAAAGTGAAGTTGAACATCTCCCATGGCCTGCACAGTCACCAGATCTAAATATTATTGAGCCACTTTGGGGTGTTTTGGAGGAGCGAGTCAGGAAACGTTTTCCTCCACCAGTATCACGTAGTGACCTGGCCATTATCCTGCAAGAAGAATGACTTAAAATCCCTCTGACCACTGTGCAGGACTTGTATATGTCATTCCCAAGACGAATTGACAATATATTGGCCGCAAAAGGAGGCCCTACACCATACTAATAAATTATTTTGGTCTAAAACCAGGTGTTTCAGTTTCATTGTCCAACCCCTGTATCTCCTATGGCTGACTTTCTGTGTGGTAAATATTACTTGGTAATTTTAGTATCACCAGTATTAAAAAACTACAGAACACACAATATCCTCTGCCTACATGGTTGCCATAGGACAAAAACAATAGATGGATCACAAAAAAACACAAGTAATGGCTAATGACAGTTTTAAATTGCTACTTTTCTAACTTTCTGCAGAAGCTAGGTGTGCTGCAGTGCTAAGCTAGTTTGTATTTAATGAAGAAAGCAGGCAAGATTAGGTTTTAGGTGTGTTTCTTTCTATCTGACCTCCTTCGTAAGAGTGCAAGAGAATTTAAAATTTTTGTTAGCACCTCTAGTATTTTTGCTGCAGATTGAATAAAGTTAATTTTAGGTTAAATACACCTCCAGCAACTCCCATCCATGTTCCAACAGTCAGACAGTAATCCAACATCCAAAAGAGTGAGATTCAATAAAGGAATAAAGACCTATTTAAGCTGCCTCTGGGCTTGTGGAGCACAATGTTACTGCTCTTGTCCATAGGTTGCATACCTCGAAGGACGTTAAGAAGCAAAGTTTTTTCTTGTTTTTTTTTTTTTTGTTTTGTGTTTTTTGTGCAAACTGCTCAGGGCAAATGTAGCTAAATTAATGTTCAGGCCCAAATAACTAAATTCACAAAAGTTGCAGGATTAATTGGAAAGAAATTTGACATTAACAACTGCTTGCCATGTTTTGAGATTTGGCATATTTATTATGACAGTAGGTTTGAGCCAGTACTAACATTTAAAAGAGAAGAATAAGGCTGATAGCAAGGTTGATTTATTAAACTCATGATGGCCATACAATTAGTCTTTGAGTATGCCAGGCTGAGAAAGATCCAAATCGTGCTGCTTTCAAACCAAGGGTTGAACAAGCATGCATTTGAAAGAGCAATTAAAAACACATTGAGCCTTGAACTAGACCTTCAAAGGATGCAGTCCAAGATCAGGACACAGATTATGACTCAACCAGGAGGGAAACATCGGAAAGAGATAGACATAAAGTTTAGCTGCATCTTCCATCTGATTAAATTATTAATAATTAGGCAGTTCTTTAACTTTCTAAACAATACTCAAATAAACAGAACTAATTTGAGATCTAAAAGCGTACTTTTAGGAGATGTCAGTGTAAAAACAATGTAAACAGCTAAATAAAAAAATTAAATTACAGCTTTCCAGTCATTTTCTTACATTAAACCTAAGAAAGCTGTATTTTTTTGATTAGTGTAACTATATAGTCTTTTTTATTCAATTACTCTCACTGTGTCTATATAGTTATATCTATCTGTACATACATTCAATTCAATTCAGTTTTATTTATATAGCGCCAATTCACAACACATGTTGTCTCAAGGCACTTCTCAAAAGTCAGGTACAGACATTCCAATTAGTCCTAACCATTAAACACTGCAGTCAGAGTTAGTTATTTATGCAAATTGGATAAAAAGTTTTTCTTTCTAAGGAAACCCAGCAGATTGCATCCAGTCAGTGACTTGCAGCATTCCCTCCTCCCGGATGAGCATGTAGAGACAGTGGACAGTCACTGGCGTTGACGTTGCACCAATCCCTCATACTGAGCATGTATGTAGCGACAGTGGAGAGGAAAAACTCCCTTTTAACAGGAAGAAACCTCCAGCAGAACCAGGCTCAGTGTGAGCGGCCATCTGCCACGACCGACTGGGGGTTAGAGAGAACAGAGCAGAGACACAAAGAGAACAAAGAAGCACTGATCTAGGAGTACTTTCTATGGGAAGGAAAAGTACATGTTAATGGATGTAGCTCCTTTAGTCGTTTCACCTAAAAAGAAAGAACATATAAATTCTGAGCCAGTTTTCAAGGTTAGAGACTGAAAGAGAGCACATATAATTAGTTACAGTAAAAGCTCAGTCAATCGCCATGTCTAGGAGAGAGAAAGGGTAAACCATGAAAGACAGGGCCATGTGGATCATCGGTAGAGGGTGAGCATTAAGTTGTTGCCAGCAGAAGCTCGGACGATGCCCCTCTCCAGAAAGGTGTCACAGGTAGACACAGAGTCAGGCCAGGTGTAGCTTCTAGGAAGAGAAAAGAGAGAGAACAAAGTTAAAAGCTGAAATAACAGCAAATAATGCAAAATTGAAGAGTAGTGTGAGAATGCAGCGAAGAGGGTGAAAGTAGTCATTATGTCCTCCAGCAGCCTAAGCCTATAGCAGCATAACTACACAGAAAGTTTCAGTTCAGATCATTTAGTTATACAGCGCTTATTTTCAACAATGTCATTTCAAGGCACCCTACAAAGGGTCCCACTGATGGTCATTGTTATACTAAAAACCACAAGGATTGGGATACCTCACTCTGTCAGACTGATTATAACCATTGGAAAAGAAAAGGTAGCAGAAATGGAGGGTGTGTTTGCACCTCAACCATAACTGAGCCGGTTTAGGCTAAACCTGACTCCCCCTTACTCCATCCAAAACTAAGCCACTCTAACTATAAGCTTTATCAAAAAGTAAAGTTTTAAGCCCAGCCTTAAAAGTAGACAGGGTGTCCGCCTCACGGACCAAAACCGGGAGCTGGTTCCACAGGAGAGGAGCCTGATAACTAAAGGATCTGCCTCCCATTCTACTTCTAGAGATTCTAGGAACCACCAGTAAACCAGCAGTCTGAGAACGAAGTGCCCTGTTAGGAAAATTTGGAACAATCAGATCTCTGATGTATGATGGAGCTAGATCATTAAGGGCTTTATATGAGGAGGAGAATTTTAAATTCTATTCTGGATTTAACAGGGAGCCAATGAAGGGAAGCTAAAATAGGAGAAATATGATCTCTCATTTTAATTTTCATCAGAACTCTTGCTGCAGCATTTTGAATCAGCTGAAGGCTTTTAACTGCATTTTGTGGACATCCTAATAGTAAAGAATTATAATAGTCCAGCCTTGAAGTAACAAATGCATGGACTAGTTTTTCAGCGTCACTCCTGGATAGGATATTTCTAATTTTGGCAATGTTCCGGAGGTGAAAGAAGGAAATCCTAGAAACCTGTTTAATATGGGATTTAAATGACATGTTCTGGTCAAAAATAACACCAAGGTTTTTTACTTTATTACCGGAGGTCAATTTAATGCCATCCAGGTTAAGTGATTGACTAAGCAGTTTCCTTTTTAAAGACTCCGGTCCAAAGACGACAACTTCCGTCTTGTCTGAATTTAGAAGCAAAAACTCATCCAAGTTTTTATATATCTTCAAGACATGCTTGTAGTCTATCTAACTGGTTGGCCTCATCAGGATTTATTGATAATTAAAGCGTAATAGTGAAAATTTATCCTATGCTGCCTGATAATTTTACCTATTGTAAGCATATATATAGTAAAGAGAATTGGCCCAAGTACTGAACCCTGTGGTACTCCACAACTAACCCTGGAGTTTAAAGATGATTTATCATTTACACGAACAAACTGGAATCTGTCAGACAGATAAGATTTAAACCAGCCTAGCGCTGTTCCCCTGATCCCTACAGCATATTCCAGCCTTTTTAAGAGAATATTATGGTCGACTGTATCAAATGCAGCACTGAGATCTAACAGAACCAGTACAGACACAAGACTGTACTGGACTGTACAGACTCCATTATCTGAGGCCATAAGAATATCATTAGTGACTTTCAGCAGAGCTGTTTCAGTGCTATGATGGGCTCTGAAGCCTGACTGAAACTCTTCAAACAGGTCATTGCTGTGTAATATATAATTATATATAATATATATATATATAATATATATATATATAATATATATATTATTTAATATATATTATATATATTATATATATATATATAATATATTTTTATATATATATATATATATATATTAAATAAGTCTAACTGCCAGAGAGACACATGGCAGATTTATTACCTGTAGGAGGCAGCTGGTTGTTGGCCTTCATTTTCTCACAGCTAACTCTTGGGGAGTTGAACTGGCTGACCAAGCCAAATGTTTCAAGGTCCAGTGCTGATTTTTGATCTCCTGAACAGATGGAGGAGACCTCATGGGGCACAGTTTCCACTCTCCTCTTGTGGGAAACCACACTGTCTTGGCGATGATTTGGTGAGAGGGTAAGACCTCTTTTTGCCTCTGCAGTTCTGGTCCTGGGATTCCCATGACACACTTCACCCAGTGCTAGAGGGTTCTCTGGGGGCTGGAGAGCCGGAAAGTCAGCCAATAGGTCATAGGCCCTCGGCTCTACCAGAAATGTGTCAGTTGTGGAGTTTGTATGGAGCTCCTTGCCTTGGATTGGAGCCTGCACCAGGGCACTCATGCCACTCGCCAAAGTGGCAGTGAGGGCATGGTGTGGGTGGAATGAGAAGGGAGTCTCCCACTGGCTGTGCACCTTCCTCGAGGTTGAAAGCTCAGTGGGACAGGATGGAATGCCAGCCTTGTTGGTAGGGAGCTGAGGAAAGTCTGTCTCTGTGTTGAATAGGAAACCCTGCTTCCTGTCAGAACTGCTCCTTTCAGAAAATTGTGGGATTTCTTTTTTTCCTCCATCATTTATGTCAATCTCTGCAAAGGTCTCGTTGCTATCAGAAGAATAAATTTGGACCCCGAGTAGAGTGACAGAATTATCACTATTACTAGAATTAGCGTCAAAGAGGCTTTTTGTATCTTTCTCATATTCGCTTTGACATGAATCCTGGTGTAGTTCAGCAGGAAAAGGTGAGGCAGGTTCTTCAGTATTCTTTTTATGTTCAGCGCTAGTTTGAGGAACCCACAACTTCTTGACTGGTTTTCTTCCACTCTTGAGATTTTCTTTTACACATTTTACCTGACATGACAGACACATTGAAATAATAATGATTACTGGTCTGATTATTGGTCTGATATTGTTTAAGTAAAATGCATATACTGCTTGATCAGATTATAGCCAACACATGAATCTTAACAACTTTTTGTTGTTTTTGTTGGTTTTTTTTGTTCATTACCTGTGTAGGTTTGGCAACATGGAGACGTCTGCAGCCTGAGATATAGGGGCAAGAAAGATTGAACTCAATGTTGTGTAGTCTCTTGCCCATCTCGTGCTGGTTCCTCAGAACCAAATACTTTGTCTTTTTTTCTCCCTTATCAGCCCTGAACAAAAAAAAAAAAAGACACAAACATATGATTTTTTGGGGCGTACACACTTTACATTGCCTTTCAAAAGTATTCATAACACTTAATTATTTTCACAGTTTGACATGTTACAGCCAGGCTATATTTTAGGGATGTGATTGAGTGACAGAATGTATGTCTATACAATAGAAAGAAAGTGATACATTGTTTCAAACATTTTTAAAAAGATAAAAACTTTGGCTTGTATTTGTATATAGGCCACTGAATCGATTTGTTGTATCAAAGCTGCAAGTCCTTTGGGGTATGGACTTTGGGCTATTCTGACACATGGATATACATTGATCCAAACAATTATGCTTTGGCTTGAGCCGTATTTTTAGGAATGCTGACCTGCTGCTGGAAGATGAGCTTCTACTCCAGTCTTAAATCCTTTGTAGCCTCTAAAATATTTTCTTTTAGGATTGCCCAGTAGTTATCACCATTCATCATCCAATCAACTCTGGCCAGTTTCCATGTCCTTCCTTAAGAAAAGCATCCCCAAAGCATGATGCTGCCAACACCATGTTTCATCGTGGGCACAGTTTCTTTAGTGCAATTTGCAGTATTAGTTTTCCACCACTTCTACTTGGTCTCATCTAATCAGAGAACTTGTGCACATTTGCTGTGTACCCTACATGGCTTGTGGCAACAGGCTAACACTTCTTTAGTAACTCTTTTTTCACTATTATGTGATAAAGGTCAGACATAGGCTTAAATTTCCATCTATCCATTCATCTATCCATTCATCTATCCATCCATCCATCCATCCATCCATCCATCCATCCATCCATCCATTCATTCAATTTAATTCACTTCAAAAGTACTTTATTAATCCCAAAGGGAAATTAAATGTTGTTGTAGCTCATTATGTAGGTTTCTTCAAAGAGCCGTTGTAGAAGCTGATGGCTGTGGGCAGGAAGGATCTCCTTTAGCGCTCTGTCTTACAGCACATCTGAAGAAGCCTCTGACTGAAGACACTCTGTTGTTGTAGGACAGTCTCATGAAGAGGATGCTCAGGGTTCTCCATAATGTTCTTCATTTTATGAAGAATCCTTTTTTTCACAATGATCTCCAGAGGTTCCACAGGAGTCCCCAGAACAGAGCCAGCTTTCTTTATCGGCTTGTTAATCTTTTTTAAGTCCCTGGCTCTGATGCTGCTTCCCCAGCAGATGATGGCAGAATAGATCACACTCTCCACAACAGACTTATAGAAGATATGCAGCATCTTGCTGCAAACACCAAAGGACCAAAAAGGACCATCCGTCCGTCCATCCATCCATCCATCCATCCATCCATCCATCCATCCATCCATCCATCCATCCTTCTACACGTCTATCTGACCAACCAGCCAACTGTATTGTCTAGACTGCTTGAGGTGCATAACTAAAAGGAATTTTAGAGCACATTGTATGTTGACTTGCAGGCCAAACAAATAATTAAAATTCCTTAAGATGAAATCATCATCGCATTAGAATCCTTTTTTTGTGAGGTTGTGTTATTATGGTAATAAAAATCTTAAACTAATGATCCAGTTCAATTCTAGCCAATGCAAAAGTGAGAAATCAATCTCTAAATATTTAGAGATGCAACCTCTCATATGGAAATTACAAACAGACATACTTTTGAATATTTTGACACATTTAATGCTTTTTAGCAAGGTTTCTTCAGTTCTTGGTAAAACAAATAAATAATCAAATAGACCCTGATATGCAACATGTACCGGTTATGCATTCTAGTCTGAAAGGCTGGGTCCATTTTATTACATAAAATCCCAAGGAAGACATATGAAATACAGAATAATTTACTTTGACATTATCCTCAGGTTGCATATTCTACTGAGATGTACAAGAATTAATTTTCATAATTAAGGTTAGTGAGAACCATTGAGGGCCTCCACTAGTTTCCAGGGTAGCAAATTAAATGAAGGCACCCCATAGGAACAAAAGAATGCAGCTGCAACAGCATCATTTAGTAAGATTTATTGAGCCCTGAAGAGAAATATAAAAGCCTAATGTATGGCTTGAAAAAACAAAAAAAAAGTTACCCTAAAATAAATTGCTGATGTAATATGGACACACTCACACACACTAACACATATGACTGGAAAGACAGGAAAATATAGGGCAATGAAAAAGTATTTATACCCCTTGAATTTTCAAGTATTAAGCCTCATATATGTAACACCTTTAAATAACGTCCAGTACAGCCAATTTCCTCCAGAAGATGCCAGTAGGAACTTCTTTAATAAAAACATTTTTTTACCTCTGCAAACCTATCAAGAGATTGCCATCTACCTAAACTTGCAGGTCAGGCAAGGCTAGCAATAGTAGCAAAACCAGCCAAGAGACCTATCATAACTCTGAAGGAGCAGAAGAGATCCAAAGCTCATGTGGGAGAATTTGTTTAAAGGAGCAACTATTAATCATGCACTCTACAAATCTGGCCTTTATGGGTGAAGAAAAAGGCCATTATTAAAAGAAAGCTATACGAAATCCCATTTGCAGTTTTCTACAAGTAGACATTGCAAGCATGTGGAAGAAGGTGCTTTTGTCAGAAAGACTTAAATTGAGCTTCTTTGCTTACATACAAAATGCTATATATGGAGGAAAACTAACACTGGACATCACACTAAACACACCATCCCCACGCTGAAACATGCTGCTTGTAGCATTGTGCTGTGGGAATGCTTTTCTTTAGCAGGGACTGGTGAGCTGGTCAGAGATTACATGAAGATGGAGGGAGCAAAATACACAGCAATTTCGGAAGAAAATCTGTTAGAGACTGGGAGAGAGGTTCACCTTCCAGCAGGACAACAACATTAAAACTGCCAATAGCCAGAGCAACAATGGACTCATTCAGATCAGATCATGTGTTAGAATTGTCCAGTCAAATTCAAGACCGAAATTCTTTCCACTTTAAATGAGCTTGAGTTATTCAGCAAAGAAAGGCAAAAAACATCGATAGTGTTAGCAGCTAAATGTGGTTTTACGATTACTGACTTATGGGGCTAAATACAAATGCAGACCACTTTTTTAAGGTTGTTATTACTTTTTCGTTTTATCAAAAAAAAAAAAAGCACTACACATTGTTTGGTCTGTCAAATAAAACCATAACGGAAAACACTGTAGTTCGCAGCTGTAGCTTGACGAAATGAGAAAAACATAAAGGGGTGTGAATACTTCTGCAAAGCACCATTTCTCTATTCCCAATTCAGCCTTACCCATTACTCAGCTGGTAGTTAGAGAGGATACCGTCCGTATCCAGTGGCCTCTGTGATGAACTTTCACTTTTGACCTCTAGATGGGTGGTTTTACTCCAAATAATTTCGCAGACCAGATCAAAGTCATCTCTGGGCGCGTTTGGATGAATCCATGTGCGGCGCGGAAACGGAGCGAGTGCGCTGAAGCGTGAATTGGGAATAAGTGGCTTCCAAGGATCTTCTATCATCGTTTTTTTGTTTTGTTTTTTTTTTGTTTTTGTTTCTGGGAATCTTACTTTTGTTAACCCTTAAGTTGTTTGTTTCTATTCTGAGCTGGTATATTGAAAAGGAAACGGTACACCTGGCGCGTTCTTGCTGCCATGGAAACGATATGCAATTCTGGAATCATAACAGCAACAGATGGTAATCCTCTCAAGTTAATTCCATTCAGTTCAAAAATACTTGTACTGTATGTCAAAGTGAACATGAGCAATGTACTGTTGAACTGAGTTTGCATGCGTTGGCATATTGGATTTGAGCAGGAGCGCCCTAAGTACAATCTCTTCATGTTAAGCAATGCCATGTATGCTGCAAACTGCAAACTCCACGCAACACGCCCAAGGCAAAACAGTCGTTGGAAACCTTTCACTTGAATAAGAGTTATGATCGACATCAGATGCAGTTCGTGGAAAAAAGGACATTCCAGCAACGTATTTCCACGCTTGTCGAGAACTAATTATAACCGTTATGTGCAAAAGTGGAGATGAAATTCAAATAGTTCCATAGTGTCGGCCATAGTCCCGGCCAGTTAAGCATCAATTTCACGTGTAATAAGCAGAATGTGAACATACTAGGTTAAACTGCTGGGCAATCCAATGACTGGTCTTAAATGATGGACACAATGGCTCCCAGGTCACGCATTAACAAACCAGAAGAAGAAGATTTGAATGTTTCATATCATTATACTGATGCTACTACTACTACCATTATTATTATTTTATTATTATTATTATTATTATTATTATTATTATTATTATTATTATTATTATTATTATTATTATTATTATTATTTAATATACAACGAGTAGAGCATCATCAGTAACTTTATTCCAAACATTTTCTGGAGTGCGGGCATGCGATCTGAAAGGAGAGGACACCATGGAGTTGGTAAGAGAAAAAGAGAGGGAAAGAGGCGGGTGGGCAGACGCTGAGGAGAGATAGAGGCACACAGAGTGAAGAGCAGGTCTGCAGTCTGAATCTTGGAGTCGCGCAGACCCGAGACGAAGCTTCGTGGCTGCTCGCTGCGTTAGATGCTGGGATTACCACAGACAGACCTGCCGCATCATCCGATCACTGACTGTACACGCTCCGAGGCTGGGGTCGAAAACTTCTCCAAACGGTCGAGGAAAGTGATCCTATTTCGGATCCTTGGATACCATCTCTTGACGAGCGCTTTATGAATCTTTGTCTAATGACGAGCTGAAACGTGGATTTATTGGAAGTAAAATCGACCAAAAACAGAGGAACAAAACAAACTGAGAGAGAAATCTGTTGGATTTGGATCATCTGTTACATTTGTGGAAAGGAGAGATTCTCGTCATTTTATTTATTAATTTTTGGGTGGTGGGTAAATCACTGGCCAATTGTTTCTCTCCCCCCTACGGTTTGCCTTTTAGGTGTGAAATCTATCTTATCAGAGAGAGACTCTGAACCCCTTTGGTCCCCCGCATGACATGGTTCAGCCCAGCTGTGAGATCCGAGCCTCCTCCATGCATTGGGATTTTTCTCAGCTCCGACACCGAGTGAATCTCCCTTTTCTGAGCATCTGAGAACTCATCGTGCCTGCCAGAAAAAAAACAAAAAACAAAGAAAGCCCCTGCCATGACCACCACTTCAAATCGGGACGGAGCACCGGGACTTGTAAGGAGAGCGGAATCCGTAAGGAGAAAGGGAGATGATGGCATTGGGATTTTAGCTCTAATGAAAGCAGGAAATCAGGCGCGCTGTTATTGGACCCAGGTGCTGCTCTTCTACATGAGACTGCTGATGCTGGTCGCCACAGTTGAGGGTGAGTCGTCCCAACCCCCCCCCCCCCCACCCCCCACCCCCACCCCCCGATCCTTACAGCTGAAGACATGTAAAAAATCCAGCAGGCTTTACCCCCACACATTCCGCCGCCCACACTTTCCTCCACCTCATCGGTCCTTGACTGAATGCAAATCAGCATCAGCAACCCAAACGCACAGAAGCATCCTATAAATGCATTTTAGGGATCTGTCTCGGTGTGATGTTGCTGTTCAACCACATAAAGTTCTAAAAAAGCTGGCAGATTGAGGGTGGCTATTTTGGTGGCAGCAGATCTTCAGGAGCCATCCTTGGCTTATTTGATTCTGGTTCCATTAAAAGACTAAATGTTTATTTGGGTTATGTTCATTTGTATTTCTCTTTTTGTGGTAGACGACACAGAGGCAGGGTAACATGCATTTGCCCTCATGAGGAAATTCGTTGAGGTTGACAAGAGGCTGATTATAATGCCGTTCAGAGTCCAAGAGCTTGTGTGTGCGTTTCAGTGTGGCTGGGTGCAGACAAATCTTTCTCTTTTGGACTGCTTTCTCTGTAAACTTTCCTGCAAAACTCGCAATGTGGTTGTGAAGAGTTTCTTTCAATATCTGTGTGTTTAGGATGGGTTCTTCTGCCCGCGTGCGCAATTATCAAAAATCTTGCAGCATGAGTTTTAGCATTCAACAGATTCCCATTTCTTTTAATCTACGTCCACATGCTGAGTGTGCTCTCTTAAAGGTAATGCTCATCTGCATCAAGGAAAAAATTTAAGAAAAAAAAAACTGTTATTTAGAGCCTTTTTGGGGAAGGGTCTCAACGATTTCCCCGAGTAGGATCTTTTCGGCAGAGAAAGCCAGCAGCTCTATCACTGTCTTGGCTCTCTACCAATAAACGGGCACCTATTTTTAGCAACAAAAAAAAAAAAAAGAAAGAAAGAAACGTCAGGAATACTGCCACGGCCACAATGTGAATTTGACTGTGACTCATGGCTATGCGTTCTTCTACTCTTCTGGTTTGGACAGCTCATAACCCACGAATGAGTGGGGAGAACATTTCAGGCATCAAAAGAAGTGTAAGTGTAATTTAAGCGCAACTATTTTGATTCTGCGCACATTTAACTTTTTGTTTAAACATACAACTGTGCTCTTGAGGCTAAGCCTGCTCCTGACGAGAACAACACATCTCTTTCGACCTGAGTAAATCCCATTCCACGTGTAATGTTTTATTTGCACCTAGAGTGCTTTTATTGCCCCCACTCTCTTCGGGTTTGCACCAATTAAAGTGACTCCAACTTATTACACACGCTTTTTTGAAGAGTAAAATAGACTTGTAACAACGTGTGCTTCGAGCGGAGGCAGTAAACTGGCTTTAGTGTTACTCGCTTTCCGGTGCTGATGAGGTCTGGTGTTGCTGCAGCCACCAGCAGTTGCCCTTTCCTCCCATCGAGCGGCACCAGAGCCTCGCACTATACGCAGAGAGGGAATGGGATGGGACCTGTGGTTCGTCGCGTTTCTTGGTCACTTTTATCAAAATCAAAGCAAGATTTATAAATCCAGTAACTGATGCATGCATACGAGTGCCAAAGTCAGATGTGCTACAACATTGTGCTTGTATTTATTAGGGAGTCCTTCTTTGATTCATTTCTTCTTATGACATACACGTTGACTTATAGGCCTTTAAGACAATTTCCTGACAAAGCCTGATTAAGTAGAACTAAGTAGAATCCAGAGAATGCCCCTCTCCCTCAATCGGCACCATTCATTTAAATGCACGGGGGATGCAAATGGATACTAATAGAGGACAGTGGTGGTGGGGAGGGAAGGGAGGGAATGGATAAGGATGACGTGTCTCCCCCTGTCTAGTGCGTAGTTTTAGTTTTCTATCTTTGACTTTATTTTTTTGTTAGCGACTCACGACACACAGCGCGTTGGTTTACCCAGATCACGTCCTTCACGCCT
The DNA here is from genome assembly GCA_036173005.1 of Crenichthys baileyi. Classification (NCBI taxonomy): domain Eukaryota; kingdom Metazoa; phylum Chordata; class Actinopteri; order Cyprinodontiformes; family Goodeidae; genus Crenichthys; species Crenichthys baileyi. The sequence continues at coordinate 51,691 of JAHHUM010001262.1, forward strand.
CAGCGATGATTAACTTCAAAGCGCTGCGGTGTCATTATTATGTAACTTGCTGCAATGTTGTTGATGGTCCGGATGCTTGAAATGGTTAAATTCTACTTTCTAGTTCAATTAATCCATCTGATTCACCTGACCGCCTGCTTGCATTTGCTGTTATTCGCAAATGCAACCCTAAGGCGGTGAAATCCAGTTACTATAATAAAGTAGCTCCTGCCCTTAAAGTTATCTACATTTGCTCATTATGTTGCGTGTGTAAAATTGACCAGCAGTGAGTTCTAGGAGTGTTCGAAGCTAGCTGACATTTTCAACACCCCGGAGAGCGACTGGCGCAGCAGAATCGGCCGCTCAGATTAAGAATTCAGATTAGCACCGCGGACAGTTCCCCAAGCAACAGACTCAGAGTCAGCAGGAGCCACGTCAGTGAATGAGCAGAGGGCTTGTGGATCTAATGCAATATTTGCGAAACTTAACTTGCAACTAACTTACAAATCCGACCTCCTTATTACAGAATCATTAATTTAGTTTTTCAGAATGTAGTAACCACAATGTAATCCAGATGCGGTGGAAGTGAATTTGTCACAAAGAACAACCATTTTTTGTGTAATTCAAGCAAAAATATAGACAGCGAATTAGTGATTTAGCTTTTAAAATGATATGTCATTTATATGTTCATTTGTTTGTCTATAAGTAACATCCGTGAGTGAATTATTAACATAATAGTTTTGATGTGAGATTAGAGGAAAATTAGGTGATTCTGTCACTACTGTTGAGCATCCCCTATATATATATATTATATATATAAGTATATATAAATATATATTAATAGTACTATATATATAATATAATATATTATATATAGTTATATATATAAATCTCAATTTACACGTCAGTCTATTTTTCCTACCCTTCACCTATGGCTATGAACTTTGGGGTCCATGACTGAAATGAAACGAGATACCGGATACAAGCAGCTGAAATGTAGCTTACTTGCGATACAGTTGGAACTAGGCACGCACCTTAGTGATAAGCTAGAGAGTAAGATGACTCATCTATATCCAGGGAATGGAGCTCAGAGTATAGACCCACTAGCTCCTCCATCATCGAGCGGATTGAGTTGAGGTTGGTCGCGGCTCCTATTTACGGATGCCCTCCTGGTGAGCCTCCCTTCACCAGGGTAAAGACATGTATAATATATATGTAAATATGAAATATATAATTATGATATTATAAATACTATATAAATATAATTTATATATATATATACCTATACATACATATATGCTTCATACTGGGATGGGTCCAACGGCGATCGTTTTTGTTTTTTTTGTTTTGTTTTGTTTTTTTCTCCAACTTATTTAACATAATTTAGACCAATTTATTATGTCAAAAATTCCAGAAGACACCGGTGGAGGCCTCAACAATTGCCTGAATCAATGACTACTTGACAAATAGACCATAGTTTGTGAGACTGACAGGTTGGGTCTCTGACCAGCTGGTGAGAAGCGCAGGAGTACCACAGGGACTGTACTCTAACCGTTCTTTTTCACTCTGTACACATCCGACTTCCAGTACAAATCAGAGTACTGCATCTGTAGAGGTATTCAGATGACTTTGCAGTTATCAGGTGTATCAGAGATGGACATGAAGCTGAGTGGGGAGAGAACAGGTGGAACACTTTGTGACAGCCTTGTATGGAAACATTTATTTTATCGTGAATGTAAATAAAACAAAGAAGTTGACTCTAGATTTTAGGAGAAGCAACAAGAAATCAAACAGTTTTTCTATAATGGCAGCACAAATGGAGGTGTTGAAGGAACATAAATATCTCTGTTATCACATGGACAACAGCCTAAGCTGGAGACACAACAGTGGTGCAGTATGCAAGAAGGGAATGAGCATTCTGTACTCCCTAAGAAGGCCAAGGTGTTTCATTGTTTGCAGCAATATGCTGCATATCCTCTATAAGTCTGTTGTAGAGTGCAATGTAATCTTGCAACTTTTAGATGTGTGCCTGGTCCAACAGACAATTCTAAACACCTTATTGAGACTGACATACAACAAGAAAGTGTCTTCAGTTCAAGACCTTTTTAGCTCTGCTGTAAAACAGAGCTACAGGAGGTCCTTCCTGCCCACAACCATCATCATCTAAAACAACTTTTGGAAGAAACTTGGACAGTTCAATCATTTCTAATCATACTTTTTAATTGAATTGATTTTGAGCTGAACACTATTGAAAATTTATAGATTATGCTTTGAAGCTGGATCTTTGCCAGGAAACCAACAAATCTAAACCACCTTTGCAATTTTTGATAAGACTGATTTCCAGGCAGACATGTAACAGAAGCTTGTTGATAAGTACAAAAATTGTATAGTGAAGATGCAATTTGCTGAGGGACATTTATCCAAATATTAGTGTGGGTTTACGTATATATTTGACCATGAATTTGTCATATTTTGTGTGTTCAGACTAGGACCAAAATGCAGACAGAACCTTGGGATGGGCATGGTGGAGGTTTAATTATTAAAATAGAAAAGAAGCTGAACTAGACACAAAGAAACGAAAAATCACTGGAAAAAGACTAACACTGATGTAAGAATAATAAATCCAAATGGAAAAAGAGCAGAACACGAGAATAAACCAAGAAACTAAACACAAAGGAATGAACTAATCTGGCAACACTTTTCTAGCAATGAGGAACACAGAGTACTGAACTATATACAGTAAGACCTTTTAAACAATAATAAGCACTTAGAAGTGATCAAAACTCAAACACAAATGAAAACCAAAATCCAAACACCCGTGGATTATAACAGTATATATACATAATTCCAATCCTGTGTGGGCTGGAGAAAATACACAGTTCCAGCTTGTGTGCATTCTTCCCTAAATTAATTTAATACATTTATCAGTGGAAATAAACTTCTTACTGGCACTGTAAACATTGGCTTATGTTTTATGAAAACATGCATTTAGGTATTCTCACTTTTTATCATCTCTTATAGCTCTTATAACCCTTATATTTCAATTCAATTCAATTCAGTTTATTTATATAGCGCCAATTCACAACACATGTCTCAAGGGACTTCACAAAAGTCAAGTACATACATTCCAATTAATCCTAATCATTGAACAGTGCAGTCAGATTCAGTTATTTATTCAAATATATATATTTATAAATTATATATGACCCTTATAACCAGATGACTTTATCTTTACATCTACAATTACCTAATATTCACTCTGTCCCCTTCTTTTTTCCAATCTTCCTTTTACATAAAATATAAAATAGTGAAAAGGATCTCCAGTGCTAACTAGATGGATATTGCCACCTTGTCATCATTTCTGTGCTTTAGCAAACGATAAAGAACCAAAGTGTTGCATTGACAAGGATATCGATCCTAAAGATGTGGTACCAGTGGGGAATACAAATAGAGCTGGAAAAAATGAGTATGAGTGAGAAGAAGATGCAGAGACAGGAGGTTATTGTTGGAGATGGGTGATAATCCTCCAGATGCTAAGAGCTAATTTGGCCTCTATGATTTGGTGCCTTTTCGGAGCTGGGTAAATCATCTATTTGGAGAGCTTATTTTCTTATCAGACAACAAGCAGACACATATATTAACAACTAACAGCTTGTAAGCAAGCTTGTGGGCACATGTATGTGTGTGGTTGGATGACTTTCTGAGTTGCCTCCTCCGTTTACTAAGAGATGATTAGATGAAACTGTCGACTAGGAGGATGTGAGCTATAAAAAATGTTTAGAGAAAGAAGGAGAAACCTGCGAGAGAACCCACAAAGCTTTTGGATTTTTAAAAACTCCGTCCTTGTGAAGTCCTTGGTTTGCCCAGTTGCTGATGTGTTAGCTTGCTCCTCTGTCTTCTTTTTGAACCTTCCTCCTTCCATCCATAGAGCTGACCTGCCAGATGCTTGCTCCTCCTTTACCATTTCTCTCTGGTGCTTTATGCCGTCATTGGTCTCCAGATGGTCAGAGCTCTGTCGCTGCACTTCGTCACAGTGATCACAGGCCCACATTGGCACACACACACATACACACACACACACGCACACACCCACACACACAATTTCACGCACACACAGACACCAACTGAGACAAAACACATCCAGCCACTGTGTGTACATCCAGCTTCACCAGTTGCATTACATAAACTAACAAAACTGAGCAGAGCTTTACACCTTACACTGAGTTAAGATTCATTAAAGCTTGATGATGCTTCCATTTAAAAAAAAAAAAAAATCCCTCCTTTGTTTATTGTATTCCATACACATGAACCAAAAATATTTATATAATAGCTGATGTCTGTTATAAAGACATTTCTTTCAAATCTAGCACCACCTCAGGAAGTCCTTGTTGGAAATATACATAGGATATAATTCTCAATATGCCCCAGAGTTTAAGATTAAATTAATAAATTTGTATTTTGGCAGCCTTATTTTTCCCAGGGAATTCAAAAGACGCCCTGCTGCACTGTTCTGGCAGTGCTTCAGCTTCACAATCACAAGCTGCAACTCACTTCTGAGCTTTTCTGTTAAACGCCTTCCATTACGCCGTTTTAGCAGCTCAGCTGCATTAAAGATGCTGGCTGCTGAAGGTAAGGTTTGTGGCTGAGAGCTGAACTCGAAAGTGTGTGGGTAATTTAAAAAAAAATAGATTAGAATTTTTGACTTGTCACTGACAAACAAAAGAAGTGCAGGGGGGCGCTCGGATTAACCTGATGTAACACAAAAAAATATAGAAAACAAATCCACTTTAAAGTTAAGAACATATATTTCAGAGGCAATTATTGATTTGGTCGTATGTTTTGGATCATTATCCCACAGAAACAGCCGATAACAATCAATTTTCAGTCTAATGGTAAAGTTCAAAAGACTTTCATTAAAAAACAAATGTTTTCTGATGCTTTGCATTCTGACAAGGTTCCCAGAGCCTATGAGAGACAAACAGCCCCACAGCATCATAGATCCTTCACCATACATGAAAATAGAATAGGTCAGACACCATTTCTATCATGTGAGAAGAAGTGTAGGTGGGTGAGGAGTATAAATATCTCAACGTTCACCTGGACAACAGATTGGAGTGGAGATGCAATTGTGTAGCTGTTTACAAGAAGGGACAGAGCAGACTGTACTTCTTGAGGAAGCTTAGGGCCTTCAGTGTTTCCAGCATGATGTTGCATGTCTCCTATAAGTCTGTTGTGGAGAGTGTGGTCTCTTCTGCCTTCATCTACTGGGGTAGCAGCTTTAGAGCCAGGGATTTGAACAAGCTCAACAAGCTAATAAAGAAGGCTGGCTCTGTTTTGGGGACTCCTCGCGAACTTCTGGAGATTTTTGTACAAAGAAGGATTCTTCATAAAATGAAGGACATTATGGAGAACCCTGAAAATCCTCTTTATGGATCGCCACAGGAGATCCTTCCTGCCCACAGCCATCAGCATCGACAACAGCTCTCTGAAGAAACCTGCATAATATTAGCTACAACACCATTAAATTTCCCTGTGGAATGAATAAAGTATTTTTGAATTTGAATTGACGTTGAATTTGAGATAGGGCCTAAATATAGGTCTTTGTCTTGCCTATTTGCCAGTGGCTGAAAGAAATGAGCCTCTTTGTCACATTATATTTATACACCTCGGAACCAGAGGTTCATGGTTTGTTCGTTTTAGGTTCCTAGAAACTACAGACAATTGTGCCACTGGGGATTAAAAAAAAGGTAATTTTTTTTCACATGAGAGTTTTTTTTTTTCAACAGATCAAATCTACTCAAATATGTCATTATGGTACTGGAATACAATGATTCCGATTTTTTTTATTGTTACATGACTGCCATGGGGCATAAAATGCCATGGACCTAGGTAGTTGGACCAGCTACTGTAAATCCCTGAAAAGGAAAAGATGGACACAGATGCCCCGTCTGTCTTGTACAGACAGAAATCTAAGTTGCAGAGTTTCTTTAGCTTCTTGAGTTACACTGTTCTTATCAGATATCAGCAATCCCAGAGCCTGAAGATTAGATATCAGGAAGAAGGTATCTTGTCCTTGTCTTTTTCTTCCCCCATTCTGCCTTTCTCGCCATTTGGTGTATAGGCAATCTGTCATTGGTCTTTTTCTGGGAACAAGGGAGAGTCATGTGGACAGAAGCAGCGAGAGTGTGTGGGAGCAACTTATACTCCCACACCAGGAAAGACTATTTTGAGATTTGTTCAAGTTTGGATTTTAGATCAGCAGAAGTTGCTTAGAGGCATTTGTGTTTTGTAGATAAAGCAATCTGAAGATTAATTAACAATGCTAAGTGTAAATGACAATTGATAAAAAGGATTTAACAAGTAGGAATAAAAAGTAAACTTCAGTCATTTGTACTTTACAACACTGATATGTGTTTGTTGTAATTTTGTAGATTTAATGAAATGGAAATACTTGTATATAATAATTGTAATGGTGACAACCATGTCTGAGTGTATCTCAGTGTGTTTTATTGAAGTATGCTTATGTCATGCAATAATTGAAATATTTATGTGAATACTTAATAACAATAATAATAATCTAGCATGACTGTTTTGTTGCAACCAAAAGTCAGCTGAAAGTACTGATTACACATCAGCATCTGTGCTGCTAATGTCTATGCAAATATTTGCAGTAAGAGCTCGCTGCAGCAGCTGGTAATGACTACCTTTCATAACACTGAGAGATACAGCCAGTCATTCAGACTCTAGGTAATAAAATCCACCTCCAACGAAGAAAATTAAATAAACATTTTAATTTATACACTACCCATCAAAACTGTGGACACAACCTTGTCAGTCTGTGGCTTTTCCTTATCATTATTAGTTTCTACATTTCTACATAGAGAAGAGATCAAAACTATGAAGCAAAAGTATATAGAATTATGTAGTAAACAACCAATTGCGAAATAACTTAAAATGTCTTTTATATTTTAGATTCTTAAAAATAGCCACCCTTGCTTTGAATGTTGCTTTTAATGCTCTTGGCATTCTCTCAATGATATTCATGAGGTAGTCACCTAAAATGGTTTTCCTACAGTCTTAAATGAGTTCCCAGAGGTAGGAATAAAAAGAAATACAAACCACTGAATGAGAAGGTGTGTCCAAAACTTAGACTGGTAGTGTTTATATGGCTTTTTTAAATCCATTAAAAAGTGAATATGTACAGCTGGCAGATGATTTTAAAAAAATGGAATTTAGTTCTGGACTAGTTGTCATAATTTCTAGTAGTTTCTGTTGTTTTGGCAAACTTTTTTTTGTATGCTTTGTATCTGGGGTTAATCTTGATAATAATGTAAAATACATTCCTTGAGTGTGTTCTGGCAAAGACCTGTTGCTAAAGATGAACACTGATAGCAAACGATTCATTGCCAGGTTCAAGTTTACTCACTACAGACCACCAGAATTGTTGCCCAATGAAAAAAAAACATACATATTAATACTTGTTATTTTTGAAGAAATGGGAAGAAATTAGTTTTGAACTGCTTTTCTAACTTCCTGTCACAGCTGTCACAGTTGTACTGCCGTACTTACTGTAGCTTGCATATAAGGCTGCATCTTACATTTGTTTGTATTTCTTCTTATCAAAATTGTTTTTTCATGCTGCTTGCAAAAAAATACTGTTGAATTAAGTTGGTCTTGCCTGCAGCCACCACACACCACCGCATTACCAGGATTTTAAAATGTATACATCAAAGAATCTTAACGTCTAACTCTTGTGTTTCCTTAGCATCAATGTGATTACCACAACTGTAACTCCAGTGCTTTAAGCCATTATTACCATTTTTATACATTTTTACCATGTATAGCAGAGGTGTTCCTGCCAAAAGTACCAAAACTATTTTAATTTGTTTTACGAAAAACACAAAAAATGTATTGTGATTTTCTTTTTATCTGCTTGACAACACACTAAGCATGTAATATGTTAATTAAACAAATAAAGTAGTCAGATGTTTTGGAGGAAAGGCATGTTTTGGTCATAGTAGAGCCAAAACTGTAAAAGGGTTTTGCACGTTAGCCAGAATAAAAGAAAGGCATCCAGTTTGCACATTCTTTTGGGCTGACTGACTGACAAAAATTTGTCTGCGATGGACTGGCGACCTGTCCAGGGTGTACCCCGCCTCCCGCTCATTGACTGCTGGAGATAGGTACCAGCTTCCCTGTGACCCAGTATGGAAGAGTCGGTAAAAAATGACTGACTGACTGACAAAAAATTGTACCATTCTAATCTGGCCAATGCAAATGAACTGCAAATGGAGCACTGGTCGCATTTTGAACACCCCTGATGTATAGTCTTGTTTAGCTCAAATGTTCTATCATTAATTTTTGTTTGTCTTTGCCTTCTTTATGTTTAATGTAAGGCATGTTGTGCTGCCTATGTTATGAACGTCTTGTGCTAACAAGTAAAAGCAACACGATTTGTGTTGAAGCACTTCCTAGATTCAGTTTTGTTTTTAAAATAAATTGCTTTCTGAATGGGATAGGCAAAATCCTGAATGTCAAAGGATGCCCAGTAAGTACCATTGATGACCATCCCATGGAAATAATAAGTCACTGGTCAAATAAGTCATTGTAACAGGTTTAAGTAGATAATACCTTTCAGTCTTTTGATGTTCAAGTACTGGGGCATATTTTAGGAGAAAGAGAAAAACTGAACTGACTGCAACTGTGAACTGTGGTGGAGATTTGAACGGCATCAGGTGTTTTGTACATGTCATAAATTAGGCAATAGCACACTGATTAATAAAGCAATAAACTACATGTTCAGAACCAAATGAAGCTGACCTTGTTACTTATCTGGCAAAAGTTATTTTTCATCCCAAAGTGTCAATAATTTACGGATACTGGCTCCAAATCCATCACAGACATGAGGGTGGGAATGCAAAGTGCTTGTAACCACACATGTAGCAGAAACAATTTAATTACATGTGAAGCTCATGACTTGCAACTGTGCTCCACAGCTGACACTCAAGCCTCCCTCGGGGACAAGGTTGGAGCCGAGTTGAAAGGTTAAAGTGTACCATTGCAAGAAGTAACTCAAATTGATCGTTTGATCATCCTTCTCTATGTGATTGATGGAATTGCCCTGCTGGGACAGTCATAGCCTGACCTTTTGATCGGTGCTTACACACTTTGGCTTTAATTCAAGCTCGTCAAACAAGCCGCAAATGCTCACATTTTGAATTGAAGAATTTATTGTCATTGTGTACAAAGATACAATGAAATTAAATAGGCATCAGTGGTTCACTCGCTCAAAACATAAACATCACACTAAAAACACAATAAATTAATATCTAAAGGCTGATCCACATCTTTGTCCCGAAGACGCATGTCACACATTTGACACACTCGTTAAAATGTGCGATCCTATTGATTCTGACTATTAACTGAAGGTTTTTCAGATTTCTGGTATAATTTTAGATGCAAACATGTGGGAGGTTACATGAAGTCTTTTTCAAAACAGGAACTAATGTAACTTCAGGGACTCGGCTCTCGCATGTGAGAAGAATGAAAATGAGGTGATAATTGACTTTCACTATTTCACACATCAGTGTCACACACTATTGTGCTTGCAAGCATCAAGGAGGCAGGAGGAGAAAAAGGAAATTATTTCAGGCATCTATGCATGTGCATTTTTGAGTAGTGCGTTATAAGGCTTGAAGCACACCCGGGTAGGTGGTGGTGGTGGTGGTGTGTATGTGTGTGTGTGTGTGTGTGTGTGTGTGTGTCTGTGAAAAGCTAAATTTGCACATTAAGCAGCCCTAAGTAAGGATAAATAATTAAGGGAATGGGCTTGCTTTTTGTATCCTCCTGTACACTGTTGTCATGGTAACAACAGGCACTATTCGAATGAGGCTTCCCTTACTGTTTTGCTCTTTTCTTTTTACTCATCTTCCCCTTTATCAATAGATAATCTAGGGCTCACCTGAAATAAAACGCTAAAGATCAGACATTTCACCTAGCCTTCAGTCTCATTGTGTTAACTTGAGGAGGCTCATTTCTACCCGGGATGAAAAGAAGTTACACTCTAAGAGAGAGGTGCCTTAAGAAAAAGAGTCTGAAAGAGCTACCTCCTATTGATTAACTTAAAACTTTGGTGCATAGGTTGTGGAGAGGCTCTGTTATTCACAGTGAGGCCCAGGTAATACAGGCCTGGTTAAACATTTTAATACAAATACCCAAAATGTATTTAAGTAAAAGTAGAGTTTGCTATAGTGTGTGGATTGATTTTTAGCTTTTTGTGTGGATGGAAGTGAACACCTTGTAGATTCCTTTGGCAGGCATGACAGTACCGCTGGTTAAATATGACCCAGCTGGAAGGAAACTGCTCCGCTCCTCCCTTCGCTTCCTCTGTCTGAGAGAACACATGCTCCATTGTACTCTTTGTGCACTGTGCTCACCCCACACGTTTAAGCCATTGAGCTAAATTGCAGCATATTTCTAAGCTCATGTGCATGTACTGTATGTGTATTAGCTATGTGTTTCCATAGTCATCACCAGCTCCTCCAAAGAAAGGCTGTAGTCTGTGGATGTTAAAACTGGGACATCTGCGCTGTAAGCACGGAGCAGTATAGACACATGTTCCCTTATTTACAGTTTTATATATGTTTGTCTGAGTGTCTGCTGAGTGCTTATTGAGTATCAGCTCTGTATGCTTTTGCTGGAACTCACACTGGATCTTTCTTTGACACATTCATGGAGCGGTATGCCATTTCAAATTTCTGATTTCAACAAACATTATTAAAAATATGATACTAGAAATAAATGCCAAATTCTAGATCTGCCTTGCTTTACCACACAGTTTGCTTCAAATTATTATAACTTTTTCCACAAAAAAGTGCTTTTTACCTTACACTGTAATTACTGCCTGAGAAAAGGTTGCATAAACTAGTGTATGTTAAATGAACCTGGTTGGCCTACTGACTCCAGTCAAATCCTAATTCAGCTGAGAGAATAACTGAACTGAAATCCAAAACTAGTGAGTCCCACAGCTGAGCTAACTGTGTCAGCTCACCATCCTAAAGTTAACTGTCTAGTCAGGAAGCACTGAGGCGTGGAGATGGGACGTAAAAGCACCATATCCCTCTGTTCCTTAAAAGGCTTGCTACAGTGCTCCGTCTTTCCTACTGACTGCATCAGACAGAAGAAAACAGAAATCTTTTTTCTGACATCATGCAAGTCCAGTGGGTACTGCAAAACATTTATGAGTTCATAATTATTGTAATGTTAGTGCCTGTGTGATGCTGAGATGTAGTCATCAACCTGCGGCAGCAGCAGGGGAACTTCGGGTGACAGTCCAGTGCAGGCGTGTATAGCTAATTAGTCAAACCTGTTAGGTTTTTATCTGTGTTACTATGAAGATTTCTCAACCTCTGCTGTAAACAGATCCTACAGAAAGTTTCCTTGGCTAAATTTGGTCTTCAATATTAAAAAGGTTCAGCTAGTGCCAAAAAAGTCAAACACAAGGTTGTTGTTTAATTAGAAAGTTTCTCATCCTGCTAGGCTAAACTGCCAATCCACTGTTGAGTACAGACTTTTAAAGTTAAAACCACATCTGTGTATCACTGTGGTTTGTGGCTAGTGAGCTATTCTTATAGAAACATTAATAATAAATCAACAATTATTAAAAATAAAATTAGTCCTTGAATCAGGGTGTCGTGTGATCAAAGAATACATTACATCTTTTTGGAAACAAAGTGGCGCTTGATATCCTCCCATTCCTTTAAATTTTCCTCCCTCATTTTTAAGATAAATAGGCACCCATGAATGTACATCCTAATGAAAGTGCTAACCCAGCTGTCACCAGTGGTGACAACAGTTGGAGAACTATGGGTCAAAGCTCTTATCATGACCTCAGCGTTTTACATAGTGGTTTAACACCGACGTCCTTTTGTGTCTATGTTTGAGACTCTTATTTTGAAGTAAGAAAGACAGAAGTGTTTGAGCTGTTCTGTTGTGTTGACAGAGTCAGCTAGTAAAAACTAGGTTAGCTGCCATCTCTCCATTACACAAACATTAAACAAGCCCCCACAACTGTTGTATCATTTGTGGCAACATGTTTACTGGGTAAAAGAGAAACTGTGACAGAGAAGACATAAATGGTTTGTTAGCAAATGAATAACCATTAGCTGCTGATAGTGATAAAGCTTTTTCTTTATAATTTCCCATCAGTGCTAAACTTATGGGTTATTTAGGTATGTAATGTCTGGACTACATCTGTTTACTTCTTTTTCTACGTCTAACACACATCGACTGATCAGACCTGCATAACTGTACATTGAACAAAGATTCAGCAAAACACATTTTGTTTAGAAAATGCATCATTTCAATACAGTTATGTAATTTTACACACCATTAAGTAGACATCACAAAAAATGCAATATATAGACTAGTTGAAAGCAGACAGGATTATTTTTACTCTGATTTTGGGTTCTTTAAAACACAGTTTGTAATCTGTGAATCCTTTGGTTTGTTTGAAAAATTCAAAAATGATGGTTCTTAATTTTAAACAATGTTGAAATGTTTAACATATATTCATATTATTGCCTCTCTACTTTTTAAAAATCAACCTTTACAAGTCTGCTCATCGAAAAAACCCTGCATGAGAGAACACAAAGCAGAACAAACCCAATCTCCTGCCCCTTCCACTACATTTGGCATGTTTGCAATGGCAGCCAGTGTCGTCATTGCCCAAGACATTAGCCTAATGCAGGGAGGCGAGCGAGATAGCTAAGCTTGCCCATTTCCATTTTAATGGTGGCCATCTCAAGGTTAATTTGGTTATGATGCGGTCAAGGCGGGCATATGTGCTGACACGTCAGGAGACAAATAGTGATGCTGGGAGGATCTATGGGGTGGAAGGTTTTATCTTCCCACCAAGGAGGTAGTTACTGGTACCACACACACCCACCCACACACCCACTCACACACACACACACACACACACAGGCATAAAAACTGAACATTTGGTTGTTTGAAGTTTACTCATGAGGCAGGCTGTAAGTAACAGTGAATAGCTTTGTTGTTGCTCAATAAAACCTATAGGGACCCACTTATTAGGCTAGAAATTGTTCCACATCTGCTCATATGAGGTGCTTATTTTCTATGAATATTGCCCCCTGTAGACTGCATATATGCATTCTTTATATTTTTTTATGAAGAGAAAAGAGCTGAATACAGTTTTTCCATGTGATATGGAGAGTTATAATAATGCTTCAAATTAGTGGTTAAAAGCATGGTCTGAGGTAGACTGCACACAATGGCAACAACTACAACAAAACAGCTTCCTTTGCAACTGCTTTTCATTTTAAATATAACCCTCACCAATTCCAGACTGCAGGTTTACACCAAATAACAAAGCCACAGATTGTTTTTTTTTTTTCTCCAGGACAATATCAAAATCCTAACTTCAAACAGTCAACTTTATTCCCTTCACATATTCATCCTGCACAGCATAAGCCGCTTCTCTTATTGACTGCAAGTACAGGATGCTCTTAACATCTTTGACTTTTTGTTCAATGGCAAACTGGAATCATTGATGAGCGGACAAATCAAAGATGGGGAGGGATAAAGACTCAGAAAGAAAAGACAGAATCCACATAGGAGATTTACACTGCTGTCTCACTGGCATTGTGTGCGACTTTGTGGTTCTAAGAGAATGAGATGTTAGGATTATGTTTGTCATGAAATATCTTCCCATTCACAGTATCTGCAGGTGATGTAAGCACACATCTGTCAGACATGATGGTTGCCCAGGGTAAAGACTTTTAAGCAAACATTACCTTTAAAAATACCTCTTGACCTTTATCACATTTAGTCATTTACAACTGCAAACCTATGATGTGTTTTATCTAGATTTTATGTGATAGACCAACACAACGTAGTGCATTATTGTAAAGGGACAAATGGTTGCTGATGTTTATTTTGTAGATAAAAATCTTAAAAGTGATGTGTGTGCTTGTACTTAGCCTCCTTTTACTCTGATGCCTAAATGAAATACCTTGTTAGTGAAATATAGTTCACCTGTCTGTAATTTAATCTTAGAATAAACACAGCTTTTCTATTCAGCAACAATGGTGAACAAACACCATCATGAAAACCAAGGAGCACACAAGACAGGTCAGGGATAAATTTGTGGGGGGTTAGGTTATGAAACAATAACCCAAGCTTTGGGCATCTAAAAAAACACTGTTTGTCATCCAAAAATGGAAATAGTATTGCTCCAATCACCGAATCAGTCAAGAGGACCATGGTAGCTTTGGAGGAGCTGTAGAGATGCATGACTTGGAAGGTTAGAAACTGTCTACAGGGCAATTGTAAATCTGGTATGTCAAAGAGTGGCAAGAAGAAAGCCATTTTATTGAACAAAGTCATAATAAGTCCCATTAGCACTTTTTACTACAGCATAAGCCATGTAGCGGTCACAGAAAACATGTGGATGGTGTTAAGATGAAACCAAACTGGAACTTTTTGGAATACACGCAAAACACCATTCTCATGTTGAAATTATGTAAAATTTTGCTTCTACCTAACATTTATGAACTACCTTGTGTAGTCTAACACAAAAAAAACTTGCAGTGAAGTTTATGGTTGCAACTTGACAAAATGTGATAACATTCAACTTGTATGGATACTTTTACAGGGCACTACACATGTGCATAATTCACAAATCTCTTGTCCAAAATAACAGTCCAATTATGTTCCTAAACACGCTTTTTTGCAAATAGCATTGTCTTGTCAATGTCACACCTACTTTCTGCTAATTCAAAAAATGAAAAAACAGAAATCTCTCATCCATATATAGTGTTCCACCTTTCCCTATTCAGTCACTCTTATTCTCTGCTGCGTTATCTCTTACTGACCTGATATGGGCTTTCTCACATTCCAGCACTCTTTGCTCACTTTCTTCTAAATCTGTTTCTTGACATGCCCATGGTTACCATCAGCCTCTACCCACAAGCCCCATCTGTTTTGCTGTCCTTTGGTCTCTTACTTTCTCCTTCCTCCTCTTTCCTGCCTGAGCAGGGACCGTCAATTTATCAAACTGTCACTAGCTCAGCTCTGTACCCCCGCTACTAAACAACTGTCTCCGCAAAGCAAACAATAGTAGCCACACAAAGCCTTGTGCGCACAGTGCGCATACAGGTAAAGTCCTGGACTTCTGCCCGAGCAAGGTGACACCTTTCTCTGTACACTCACTTGGCAGCAAGCACGCCAGACATGGTTGGAGTAAAGCAGATGCTGCCAGTGACACAGTGGGCTGGGAGCTGCACAACATGTCATTTGAACATCCACAGACCAAGTAAATAGCTCACCAAAAACATGATGTAGGATAAAATATTAAACACTAAAACAAGACAGCAATTACCTTAATAGCCAAAGCAGCATTTATAGTGCTATTCCATATTCATAGAAGTACACCTGTACATGCATGAGCCAAGAAACTGTAAACTTATACTTTGCTGGTGGTCTAGCTGAGCCTAAAACAGCATGGCCAGCAGTCTCTTTATGGGGGAGACTTTATGGTTTGTCAGTGGGGTCAACTGCTGGGTGGGCTTTTCCCAGCAGATTTACACTGAGGAGCTTTAGAGTAGGTCACAGACTCCCAGCAGTTAATTTCATAATGCACCCTGGGCAAGGCTTAAATAATTCAACCAGGCCTGCAATTGAAAGATCCACTTAATCAAAGATTCTTAGCTTTCAAAGAATGGCAAGAATTACAGAACCTCAGTTAACCTGGCAAAAAAGTCTTGGAGACATAATACAGCATTATTCTTATCATTTCAACTCTCAGCTCTCTAATTTAAACATAAATGCATTTTAAGTGAGCTTTGATGGGTTTGTTTTTGTATAACTAAATCCACACCAGGAGATTTACAGCAAGGCTACAAATCTCAATATTTGAGCAGAAAAAATATTTTTTTATTAGTTAGGTCAGCAGTAAACAACAAATCCTTTGCAGTTTCTAAAATTCATTCATTCATTCATCTTTCATACCACTTCTTCCATAGTGGGTCACGGGGGAGCTGGTGCCTATCTCCAGCAGTCTACAGGCGAGAGGCAGGGTCCACCCTGGACAGGTCGCCAATCCATCGCAGGGCAACACAGAGACATACAGGACAAACAACCATGCACACACGCATTCACATCTAAGGGCAATTTAGAGAGACCAATTAACCTAACAGTCATGTTTTTGGACTGTGGGAGGAAGTTGGAGTACCTGGAGAGAATCCACACATGCTCGGGCAGAACATGCAAGCTCCATGCAGAAAGACCCTCAACCAGGAACCCAGGACCTTCTTGCTGCAAGGCAACAGTGCTACCAAATGCGCCACTGTGCAAAATCAAAATTTATTATTTATTTTTTTTAAACTTAAAAAAAGTGAAATGAACAGAACTGGCTTGAGTTTTGTTTGGATTTTAATCATTAAATAAGTAGTATAAGTAGGCAGAGCCAGGGTAGATAAAACCGCTTGAAAACGGTCGATGTATAGAAATTAAAAAAAATAAATAAAAATGTGGAGACATTTGAGAGTAAAGCATGTCCACTTTGGAGTTGTTTTGATATTTTGAAAACCTAATTTACCAACTACACCTGAACGCAGCATGCGCAGCTGTTGTGAAAATTCCATAATTAACGGATAATTCCCTGGCTTTTATTTTATACAATGTGCGGAGGATAGGCTGATTGGATGCTACAGGTAGCCATTTGGAGGTCCGCTGATTTTTAGTTTGTTTGTGTGTGTGTCTTGTAGGCTACCCATGATGTTTAGGATACGTTCGGTTTTGAATTGTTTTAGGTGAGTAATTCGGCTCAGTGCAGAGCTGCAGTAGAGTTGCGTGAGAAACCTTGATGTTCCCAAGTAGCAGAGTTTAGTGACGGAGGGGAATATTCTCTATTCTGTTTTTGTTACTTTTTTTAATAGTGATGCTACAGGACATCACTTTGCGCACTTAAACATTATTAAACAGCGCTCCTGAGCCGTTGGGGCTATAGTGGATATATCCGTTCACCATTACACCCCTAATTTGTATTTGTTTATTATATTTAGTAATTATTTTGTGTTGGTCTGTAGCATTAATCACATATATCCCAATAAAATACACTAAAATTTGTGGCTGTATGCTGAAAAAATTTAGAGATTCTTTTGAAAGGCAGCGTATAAGCATACATAGTGTGTTCTGCTGCAAAAACACACAAGCTTTAATCCTCTTTCCAAATATCCATTCCCGTTGGTTTCCTTTTTCAATTTGCACGCGAGGAACCATTGTGAGACCATTTACTTCTACTTGTGTTTCAATTTCATCCTGAAACGTATTAATACCAACTAAGTTGCCTTGACCTCCTCGGTATTATTCTGTACTATTACTCAATAGACCAGACTGAGCTCATCGACCATGTACAAGCTTAACAATCAACCCTGACCCCCATCAGTCGTATGAGACATTGATTGGCATTTGTCTGACAGAGGATTTGTAATGAAAGAGATGATGAGGGGATTATTGACCAGCTTGCATTTATGAAAATCAGCTGCGAAAGGTGGATGTGGGGCTTTAACTGGATATTGGTATTGACCTGATTGTAATTGCTGGGTGGATACCCACTTCCAGAGCCTATTCAACATCTTTGATGAAAAATCAGATGGAGATTGCTCTCAATTGGAACTTTTTCTTTGTTCTTTTCTTTCATTACTGATTAAAAATTACATCTGAGAATACAAACAGGGGGATGGGGGTGGTTAAGTAAGAGTAAGTGCTGCAGTGTTCAGTTTCTTGCTTTTGAAGAGTGAGTATGCTGCTGGGTATCTGCTGCTTTTATTTGGCTTCACATCTACTTCCATGTTTAAAACAATGCAACATGCTGCCTAAATATATCCAAGTTGTCAGAGTTCAAGCACTCGCACGTTAGCATCTTTTGGAAGAGGTCAAGCAGATGTGAAGAGCTGGAAAGTGACGGCTGAGAGGCTACTGTCGACTTTTCGGGTTTTTTTTTTTTTTTGCTGAGACAGGCCCCGGGGAGTCAACAGCACTGTGATGGATATATCCTCACTTGAGATGATATTATCCTTATGCTGCTGCATATGATGCCATCCTGAAACCACATCTACTCTTCATCCTCGAAGGAGTGTATTGTTATTACAATTTTTTTCTCCTTTACCAGCAACCAAAAGTTAATATTATTTGTGTGTGTGTGTGTGTGTGTCAGTTTTCCAGCTGCAAGTTAGAATTCACAAAAGGCCTAATGTGCCGTCCCTGAAATCATGAAAGCCTCCGTGAAAGCAGGGACAACAAATGCTGGATTTGCTTGTGTGGCTAACCAGGGATTAACCATGTCCATGCTTAATTCGGGGGTCCTTTCTTTCTTTTCATTTGCTTTTTTTTTTTTTTAAACAATATTTATTTCAGTTTTAATAAATTCTCCGGTTTTCTTATCTTGTCATCTTGTTTCCATGCTTGCTGTCTTATTAGCTGGTAATCCATGCAGGTTTCTCAGACATGAAACACATTTCAGAGAGATGATGTGGATGGATTCAAGGATTGGACTAACCATCAGAGACTGTGGATAAAGTAGATCAGATTCACAATTTCACAGAAAATAAATTGGGTGGATACGTCATTTTTCAAAGTAGTCTCAGATATACATATTTTAAAATAGTATTTTATTTATTTTATGTTTATTTATTTAATTTGCTCTTTTACTTTACTTCCACACCTTATGGCTGTTACCTATTTTCATTATGTTTGAGCACATTTCTTTCACAGAGGTTTGGGCAACTGCTCCTCCAGAGTTAATATGCCTGGACTGTTGATTTAGGTGGACATCCATGTCTTTGGTCGGTCTGCAGTTGTTCTAGGCACTTCCTATTTTCAGATGACAGATTCAACAGGGTTCTGTAACTTGTTCAAAGCTTGGGATATTGTTTTATAACTTAACTTCCATTTTAAACTAGTCCATTAATTCATCTCTGTCCTCCATACTGTGTTCTTCAGTCGTCATGATGCTGTGATTTCACTAATGTTCTCTATCAAACCTCTGAGGCCTTCACAGAGCAGTTGTGTTTACTAGCATTATATTACATAAATAAGGGGGCTGTATGGTTTGCATGTTCTTCCTGTGAGTCCGTGGATACTCTCCAGGTTCTCTGGCTTCCTCCAACAGTCCAAAAACATGACTGTTAGGTTAATTGGTCTCTCTAAATTGCCCTTAGGTGTGAATGAGTGTGTGCGTGGTTGTTCGTCCTGTGGTCTCGGTGATGCCCTGCGATGGACTGGCAACCGGTCCAGGGTGTCCCCCCCCTCGCCCATATAGACTGCTGGACATAGGCACCAGCTCCCCCGTGACCCAGTATGGAAGAAGCAGGTATAGAAAATGGATGGATGGATGGATATTACATTTATTAGTTGGACTCTACTAATTAAGAGACTTCTGACTGGTTGCACTAGATTTCATTTGAACTATCAAAGTAAATTGCATGCCACATTTTTCTGATTTATATGTAAAATTTTTCTTGAACATCACAATTATGCAATTCTTTGTGTTCGTCAAATGATTATAATAAAGTACATACAGTACACTGCTCAAAAAAATAAAGGGAACACTCAAATAACAAATCCTAGATTTGAATGAATGAAATATTTTCATTGAATACTTTGTTCTGTACAAAGTTGAATCTGCTGAAAACAAAATCACACAAAAATCATCAATGGAAATCAAATTTGTTAAATGGGTCACACACAAAATTAAAGTGGAAAAACACACTACAGGCTGATCCAACTTTTATTTAATGTCCTTAAAACAAGTAAAAATGAGGCTAAGTATTGTGTGTGGCCTCCACGTGCCTGTATGACCTCCCTACAACGCCTGGGCATGCTCCTGATGAGACGGCGGATGGTCTCCTGAGGGATCTCCTCCCAGACCTGGACTAAAGCATCCGCCAACTCCTGGACAGTCTGTGGTGCAATGTGACGTTTGTGGATGCAGCGAGACATGATGTCCCAGATATACTCAATCGGATTCAGGTCTGGGGAACGGACGGGCCAGTCCATAGCTTCAATGTCTTCATCTTGCAGGAACTGCTGACACACTCCAGCCACACAAGGTCTAGCATTGTCCTGCATTAGGAGGAACCCAGGGCCAACCGCACCAGCATATGGTCTCACAAGGGGTCTGAGGATCTCATTTCGGTACCAAATGGCAGTCAAGCTAACTCTGGCGAGCACATGGAGGGCCTTGCGGCCCTCCAAAGAAATGCCACCCCACACCATTACTGACCCACTGCCAAACCAGTCATGCTGAAGGATGTTGCAGGCAGCAGATCGCTCTCCACTGTGTCTCCAGACTCTGTCACATCTGTCACATTTGCTCAGTGTGAACCTACTTTCATCTGTGAAGAGCACAGGGAGCCAGTGGCGAATTTGCCAATCCAATCCAATCTGGCAAATGCCAAGCGTCCTGCATGGTTTTGGGCTGTGAGCACAACCCCCATTTGTGGACGTCGGGCCCTCATACCATCTTATGGAGTCGGTTTCTAACCGTTTGTGCAGACACATGCACATTTGTGGCCTGCTGGAGGTCATTTTGCAGGGCTCTGGCAGTGCTCCTCCTGTTCCTCCTTGCACAAAGGCGGAGGTAGCGGTCCTGCTGCTGGGTTGTTGCCCTCTTACGGCCTCCTCCACGTCTCCTGGTGTACTGGCCTGTCTCCTGGTAGCGCCTCCAGGCTCTGGACACTAAACTGACAGACACAGCAAACCTTCTTGCCACAGCTCGCATTGATGTGCCATCCTGGATGAGCTGCATTACCTGACCCACTTGTATGGGTTGCAGAGTCCATCTCATGCCACCACCAACATTCAAAAAGTGACCAAAACATCAGCCAGAAAGCATAGGTACTGAGAAGTGGGCTGTGGTCCCCACCTGCAGAACCACTCCTTTATTCTAATCACCAAAGATTTCCCCCTGTTGTCTATTCCATTTGCACAACAGCATGTGATTGTCAATCAGTGTTGCTTCCTAAGTGGACAGTTTGATTTCACAGAAGTTTGATTCACTTCAAGTTATATTGTGTTGTTTAAGTGTTCCCTTTATTTTTTTGAGCAGTGTATAATACAATTACATAAATACATTCTCAAGGCACTGTAACAACCATCCATCCATTCATTGTACCCATTTAGTCCTATCATGGTTAGCGGGGAGCATTTCATGCTTTGTGACATTGGTGCCAAACACCAGAGCACATGGTGCAGCTTTTAACCAGTAATTTCAAACAGACAAGAAGTAAAAATGGATTGACTGCACTTGCTGCATTGACCATGTTTTTTGTAGAATGCAGATTGTGTCTGTAATAAATGTCCTCTGGTTATACTCCTCTAATTACATTCTAATCAGGCTGCATTTTGATTATGTTTTGTATCTAAAGCAAACACAAGTAAAACCATACATCATGTGAATAAATGGAACCCACATGAAGGTGTTTGCACTGGCAGCTTTTCTACATCTTGTATGAGAATGCAACAGTCCTGCTGCCATTGTCACAAAATCATACTTTTTCATACTGCAGTATGCTCTGCTTGGAGGAGATAACCATTGCTACCGAAAACCTGATATCAAATCACTGCAACATCAGTTAGAGAGCGACATCTACTCACTCTCATTCATTTGTTCCTGTACAGTAAGACATACACATAACACAGAGACCTGCATAAAATACACTTCTCTCAGCAAAACATTATTCACTTCAGCAGCTAAATCCATGGAGATAGAAAGCACAGATACAGAACTCCCTTTTTACATACCCACCTCACTGATGGGGAAAAATTTAAGGTTGTATAACCTGGTGGAACACAACACATGATGACATCATTTAAAAGGCACTCAAGTGTGTCCCTCCACATCCTCTGCTCTCCCTTGTCTTCTCTTCTCGAGCTACTGTATGTCTTGCATTAACATGGGAACCGATTATTAATGTGGTGCGAGGCCCAGTGACTGAACATGAGTGTGACGATGGAGGTGGTGAACAGGTAAGGAAAGCAGGGGAGATGGTGAGCCATTTAGCACAACAATATTAATAGCTCCTGCTGCAAGCTGTAGGTGATAATGGATGTTGCAGCACTTGGTCCAAACAGTTTGACTGTGGGTGTGCATTTTTCTAATTTCCTTTCTTCGGAGTATTTTGGTGTACGTATAAAAAAGAAAATCATCTACACCGTACCTGTTCTGACATGCCCTTCAGCCTTTTTATAACAGCCTTTTTTGTTTTGTTTTCTTCTCTCCGCAGCTCAGAACTGCAGTTATACTCTTCACAGTCCCAATGGGACAATAGAGAGTCCTGGATACCCTTATGGTTATCCAAACTATGCCAACTGTACATGGGTCATTGTGGGAGCCGATCATAACCGGATCCAGCTGGTGTTTCAAGGCTTTGCCTTGGAGGAGGATTTTGATATCCTATCTGTGTACGATGGGCCACCCAGCCCCGGGAACCTGCGGACAAGGTAAGCAAGCCATCAAAGTTTATAACATGTGCTTGTGTTTCATTCCAGCTTTGACAAATGATCATGTGATGATTACATGATGCTATATAAACTTGACAGCGTCCTTTGCTGTCACCTAGAGTCAGAACTGTAGATGCATCATAAAAAGAGATGAAACTACAAACTGCTCCAGGTGCAATGGGAGCAAATTCTTTGGTGACTAATTCCACACTGATTCTGTGGCAATTTTCAAGGTGATTCACTGGAATTTTGCTTCCGAGCTGTGGACTCTTGGGTGTGAGCACTCAGACATTTTGTGAACCAGCATTCTCAGACTCAACAAGCAGTGTCAGTTGTCAACTCACAGAGATGACACCAACATAAAAGGGCAGTTTTGCAATTTTTACATGTTTTATACAGTATATTATCAAAACCAGAAAAGCATAAGATGAAATTTACTTAGAAATCAATGACTGTGAACAATTGTATCTAAATTTAGCAAGGTCCTTTGTCAGGCACGACAAAGAATTTGTGTTTTGACCAATCTCTGTATACCTTCATCTTAGATTGTAGCCCACATCGACAAAGAACTCTTTTTCAGAGGCTGTCTGTCACAGCAGTGCAGAGACACACAGCAGGCTGCGCACCGAGAGTAGACTATGTAAAATGGAGTGAGAGCAACAGTTAAAGGAGGGTAGTTCCTCTTTGAGGAACCAAGGGGGTCAAAACTGACTTAAAAAAACATTTTAAATACTGCAAATTTTAAAATATGGTTAGCGAAAAGGATCTGGAAAAAAATGTTTGTTTAATAATAAAATGTCCAGGAATTCAGCTTTAGTGTTCCTTTCATAAACTCCACTAATAAATTATATAAATATTAAAATCTTTTGTTTAGTCTTTATTTAACCAGGTAACATCCTGTTGAAATTGAGAACATATTTGTTGTTATATGAATATAGCCAATGCATAAAAATATGCATTTGAATAAATGGGAAACTATGGGTGGATTTTGGAGTTTCTTTACAAAGGTGCCAAATAGAGCAGTGTCAGTACAGAGAGCAGCACTAATGCTGCAAGAGCTCCTGCTGCAGCAGTAAGGAGTCAGAGCAGGAACTTTCAGGTTGAATTTAGGAGCACAAACAAACCAGCAGGCTATGCTCTTAGAATAGTTTGTGCCTCACTCATGATGATCTATATACAATTAACTTTACAAGCATAGATTATTTAAAATGTTAATTTCACTTTGCAGAGGAGAGAGAGAGAGATAGTTGACGTGTGCAGACGCTGTGGATTTTAAAATGTGCTCAATTTAACTTAGTCTTGGTGGTTTGCCTTAATTCGCTGGTGGTGGTTTCCTGCTGGGATGGTATCAAATTCCCGGCCTGGACTATTGTCCCAGTCTGCCTCTGAATAAGCATGCTTATTTTTTGTTTTTTAAACATCAGAAACGATCTGCCCTTTAAAAATGCAATAACATACTGTATTTGCATTTTAGTATAGTTAATACTGATCATTAAGACAAAGATGAAAGTCTGCAAATCAAAATAAGACAGAACAACCAATAACCCTAACCCAATGTACTGTTTACAACACTCTTAAACTTATCTTAATTTACTTTAGAAAATGTGCCAAATCATCCATCCATTATCTATACCCACTTATTCTAGTAGGTTTGCAGGGAAGCTGCTACCTATCTCTAACATGTAATCAGTTATAACACCGTTAGAATAACTTTTAATTCCTATCACTTTTTGCCACAGACCTGGTCACATAATACTTATTAGTTTTCTTTAAACAAATAAGAACAATATTCATTTTCACTGGTCTCCCCGTTAACCTTTCCAAGTCTCTGCTTGTTGGTATCCCTGACACCTCTTCTCATCCTCTTCCACATCCTCAGTCTTTCATTTTGAGCCAGTGGTGCCTCCACTGCATCTCCCCACAGAAAAGAAATGAAAGTGAGAGGAAAATCCATTATGGATGGAGTCTGGTTTGTCCTCCTCAACCGTTTTCTTGTTTGGACCTCTGGGCCTTGTTTGAATGCTCCAATGGGACTTAGGGAAACTCTCTGCGCTTTGTATAAAAGTGAGAAGAAAGAATGATCAGTGGACTTGAAAGCCAAAGGAAAAGGGGTTTGACAGAAAAAAAATACCAAAAAGAAACATTAAAAACAGAGGGATCACAGATTGGTTTTAGATTTTACTGGCATTCTTGGGCAAGTTTCTAGTTTAAAAGAGACTTTCTGTGACAAGCAAAAACTTCCAACTTAATCTCTGAGTAAGCTTTGACCGTATCAAAACCCGCTACCATCTCTCTCTGTCTGTGGTAGCAGTCTGACTGAACTTGTATGGCTATTTTCACTGACAAACACCTCAACTGGTACCTTACAGGCACCCATACACACACACAAAGATGTAAAACTGATAATTCATCCATCTTTTTCCTCTCATCTCCCAGTTGTGTCAAAAGTAATTTTCCTTCCATCTTTCTTGCTGCTCTTTTTTCAATTTCTTTTTCACATTTCATTTACACTCACTTTTTTTTCAATATCTCATCTTCTTTTAGTATTTTCCAATTTATGCTTTTGCATTCTGTTTTTTTTCCCTTTTTATGTAGAACTTTGACATATTCCTTTTAATCTTGAGCATTCATGAGAAAATTATGTTTTTTATTTCTCTACTTCAAATGGTCAAATTTGATTTCTATGTCATAGCAGTCACATTCCTGTAGATTAGTTTATCTAATCCACTCATGTATTCATTACTGTCTCAGAAAATCCATGAAAAGAAATATCTGGATAATGACTACTTAAAAGAAATTAGCCAAACATGTGAGTGTGTGTACACCCTGGGGTGTGTTTGTGGGTGCAGATGCTTTCTGAGTCACAGTCACTACTTTAGATAAGCATATGTGAGTCAGTCTGATGGTGCAGCACTTCATTACGCTGCTGATCAAAACCGACGCCTGAAAAGAAGACGGAAAATACTAGGGCAGCTTCTCTGAATAAAAGTGGAGAAAAATATTTGTTGATGGGAATCCTAGATTGCCAGCACAAGCTGTTCCGCGGCTCTTTGATCGCTGATAATTAAAGAGAAGCTTTATCTCCAGAGATAGTGTGGTGATTCAGTGTGGTTATAAGCAGGTTGGGCCCTGTGTTTTGAGGCAGCTATGCACAGGGCGGTGCAGAAGTACAGCAGAACAAAAGCCAAGAAGCTTATATGGGACAACATGTGAAACATGACGAGAATAAAATTGTGTCTGATATAGAAGTAGACCCGTTTGAGCTGCAGTTGCCACTAAATACACCTTGCATTCATTAGTACCGTGCACCTTTTGGTAACATTGCTGTTTGTTATATATGCGTTTCTCCAAGTGTAGAAGCAGTCTTGTAGAGTGTTATCTTGTCCTTTTTGCACAACCTCTCTTTCTTGCTTTTTTTCCCCTTTCATTTCCATCTCAATGTCCATTGTAACTGAAATAATCCCAAAGCAGTTTCTAATAAAGTTTTCTTTATATATATCAAGGGGAGCATTGTAGTGTTAGCTGTAATGTTCCACTTGTGAAAGTAAATCTGTTGGGCTTCTTGTTGTTACAACAATTCTGGGTGCTGCTCTGCCGGACAGGATACGTTAAAAAAAGGCTTACAGTTCTGGTCTGATGCTGACATCCACTCATTATTGGCAGGAATGCTATTCAAATATGAACAGCTTTTTCACAACCTATATTAAATTTTCTTTTCCCCAAATTAAACTAACAACTTGGTTTATGAAAAAAGATGAGGAAGTGACATGGAAGATTGTAGAGGTCATCCTCAGGCTTCATTATTTTACCCATGTGGTGTAATACGCTTGTACCCCTAGCACATAGGCGCAGAGGCGACTATGGCTCAGTAGGAAGAGTAGTTGTCTTGCAATCAGAAGGTTGTGGGTTCGATTCCAGCTTCCTCTTGCTATATGTCGATGTGCCCCTGGGCAAGGCACTTAACCTCAAGTTGCCTACCAATCTGCATATCGGTGTATGAATGTGTTAGTGAGTGCAACTGGGTGAATGTGACTCTAGTGTAAAGCGCTTTGAGCGGTCTGTATGACTGGAAAAGCACTATATAAGTTCAGTCCATTTACATACTTTTTTCTGGCCAAGTAGTTTTAATCTTGCTCTTATTTCACCATAAAGCTTTTCTCCAGAAGATATTTAGCCTGTATATGAAGGTATCAGAACATTTCAGTTAAGTATAAAGGTAATGATTTTTGAGCAGGGAAGTTCTTTCTTGGTCAGCACCCGCTTAGTCCATGTTCTATGCTCCAGTATGTACCAGTTTAGGAAAGGGCTTAAGCCTTGGTGGTTCCTGAATTATTACTGAAAATGTTATCTATTTTTTTGAAAGTGACAAATTGGGTCAAATGATTGAAATCTAAACACAGTCGTGTTGCAGCAGGGCAATCACCCAAACAATATATCTCTGACATATAGGGGTTGGACAATGAAACTGAAACACCTGGTTTTAGACCACAATAATTTATTAGTATGGTGTAGGGCCTCTTTTTGCGGCCAATACAGCATCAATTCGTCTTGGGAATGACATATACAAGTCCTGCACAGTGGTCAGAGGGATTTTAAACCATTCTTCTTGCAGGATAGTGGCCAGGTCACTACTTGATCCTGGTGGAGGAAAACGTTTCCTGACTCGCTCCTCCAAAACACCCCAAAGTGGCTCAATAATATTGAAATCTGGTGACTGCAGGCCATGGGTGATTTTCAACTTCACTTTCATGTTCATCAAACCAATCTTTCACCAGTCTTGCTGTGTGTATTGGTGCATTGTCATCCTGATACACGGCACCGCCTTCAGGATACAATGTTTGAACCATTGGATGCACATGGTCCTCAAGAATGGTTCGGTAGTCCTTGGCAGTGACGCGCCCATCTAGCACAAGCATTGGGCCAAGGGAATGCCATGATATGGCAGCCCAAACCATCACTGATCCACCCCCATGCTTCACTCTGGGCATGCAACAGTCTGGGTGGTACGCTTCTTTGGGGCTTCTCCACACCGTAACTCTCCCGGATGTGGGGAAAACAGTAAAGGTGGACTCATCAGAGAACAATACATGTTTCACATTGTCCACAGCCCAAGATTTGTGCTCCTTGCACCATTGAAACCAACGTTTGGCATTGGCATGAGTGACCAAAGGTTTGGCTATAGCAGCCCGGCCGTGTATATTGACCCTGTGGAGCTCCGGATGGACAGTTCTGGTGGAAACAGGAGAGTTGAGTTGCACATTTAATTCTGCCATGATTTGGGCAGCCGTAGTTTTATGTTTTTTGGATACAATCCGGGTTAGCACCCGAACATCCCTTTCAGACAGCTTCCTCTTCCGTCCACAGTTAATCCTGTTGGATGTGGTTCGTCCTTCTTGGTGGTATGCTGACATTACCCTGGATACCGTGGCTCTTGATACATCACAAAGACTTGCCCTCTTGGTCACAGATGCACCAGCAAGACGTGCACCAACAATTTGTCCTCTTTTGAACTCTGGTATGTCACCCATAATGTTGTGTGCATTTCACACTCTGCTCTTACTGGTGCAATGCGCAGTCAATGAAGACTGGCTACCAGGCTGGTCCAATTTAGCCATGAAACCTCCCACACTAAAATGACAGGTGTTTCAGTTTCATTGTCCAACCCCTGTAGAGCTGCAATGACTCCAACTTCAATGCTATTGAAAATGTATGGTCTATGCTTAAAATCTCTTACAATTATGATTAGAATATGGGCAAATATCTCTAAAGAAGCATCTAGATGATTTCTCCAAAATCTTGTGTTTTTTCTGCAACTTGCTAAGGGGCGTTTATCCAAATATTAGTTGGAGAGTATGCATAAATGTGTGAACTGTAAATTTGTCTGACTGCTGATCCTGCAGCTTGGCTAGCCAAAGGGGCTGAGCTAAGATGCATGGAACCCGTTGTGAAAAAAAGGCAGTCTGGGCAGCAGAGGAGATAGTTAGCCGTAAGGTAGAGCATACATGCCTGAGACAACTATACCATTATTTTTCCTTATCCACTAGGATATATTATTTACTGCTGTAAGTATACACATAGCATGTACACACACAAGTAAGAGAGGGCTGTGAGGGCATCAAAATATGTGTCACATGCAGCTTCACACCAAAATGTTTCTTGATCACCAACGTGGAGGAACAGTCAACCTCATCGATATACTTTGGAAAACAGAAACACAGTTTTAATGCATTGTATATGTTTAAAATGACAATAAGTTACGTGTTTATTCTTATTAAAAATGTACTTAACACCAACACAATTTAAGGATTCTAGATTTTGTTATACACTTAAGGAAGAGGATTCAGTTAATGCATTTGAGTAAAATATGATATGCTATGCCACCTTATGATTACAGTGTAAGTTTTTTAGAGGGAAAATTCTACTGTGTGGGATTGCCAGCATGCATGACTGTCAATTTCTGATTTGAGCACACTAAGAGGTTTGCTTTAAAAACAATTACAGGGGATTTGACACGTGTAAATTGCATGAATTGTATACATTGTGGATAGGGAAAGGCGTGAAAATGTCAGGTAGTGCCCATCTTTCTCTAGTCAAATGACATATAACATGTCTAACCAAGTATTCAACTTGACCGTAAGACCGTAACTTTAACCAGCTTACTGGCTGGCACTGTGGGAGACAGTGCATACGTCTTGTTATGAAAAAAGCAAGATTTTTTTTTACTCACTTTTTGTGTCACATTTCACCTTGTAACTGCCAGTCAGGGCATACTTAGTACATCTCAGTGCGGGCGAAAAGCCGCTGGGGTGTGCAAAGGCGTCCCTCTCCACATGCCTCCCTCTTACTAATGTAGTGACGGAACAGAGGGGCTTACAGCCCGGTGGTCTGAGACATGTGGGGTTAGTTGGAGAGAAGCGGAGGCGTGAAGAGGGACAGATTTTTAGCCTGCGGGCAGGATTGGACCTAAATAAGGAACACTAGTGCATAGTGGTGGGAGTGGCGCTAACACAACAGTGAGCCTTTGGCGATGTGAGGGAAGGAATATCAGTATCCACATTTATTTAGATGCGTTCTGTGTGTGTGTTGGGATACAGTGTGTTTGCTTGTTCTTAGTGGGCGCTTATCTAAAGGGGGTGGGGGTGGACAGAGGGTATAGTTTACAGCCTATTGCAGCAAGCCGATTCTGTCTCATCTAAATCAAGGTTTGTTGTGATTCAGATAAAACGAATACAACACTCACCCACACACATGCTTTTAAGCACTAAATAAATGGCATTGAGTTGTAAAAGTGTTACTTCTGTACTTTTTTAGACTCAGAGACCTTTTTCCTTTTCTCAGGGTAGCATTTTTCACACATTATCCCAGCTGCTCACATAAAAATATATGGTTGTTCAATTTTTTTATTGCACTTACATTTGGCACTTACAAAATCCACTCTACAGTATTATTTTATTACAACTGAGTTAAAGCTTGTCATCTCCCAGGAGGGTTCTCCATACTGGTTACTGTTAGCACAGAGGATCTACTACTTTGTCTTTTATCTCTGCTGGCATTTGGAGAGCTGGAGTCTGTCCATGGCTCATACTGAGTGTGTGAATAAGTTAGTCGGTGAGTCATGCTTGCTACGTTGCCCTGGTCAGGGTGAGAGTAGGTGACGTGCAGTGGCACCTCCCTCCTAAGGACTCGCCTTTAGCAATAATTCTTCTGCTACGAAGGCCTATGTCATCAATCTCTCAAAACATCTACTCTGGAAAATGACAGGAGTATTTGAACACTCTCATATGTTGAATGTGTGTTTGCATATTTGTTCCCCACTCTGCCTGTTCACTGTGCTGCTGTGTGACATCTGTGGACGGAAAACATATCTAAATGAAGAGGTGGGGACTTTGATTCCCAGTGTCAGAGACATATCGCTTCAAGGCTGGATAGTTTTATTAGTTTGTGGTGCTCATGATTAAGCATCTTAATCAACATATAGGCACTCCAGATAGATGTACAGAAAAAATCACTTGCACAACCCAGAGCATGTGTAAGCACACTTATTAATGCACAAACACTCACACACACATGCCCAAACACACACAGACAGACACACAATTTTGGATTTATTACTCCTTTGAGTCTGGGCTGTTAATGGGAAGACTGCCACTTATCAATGCCATCTTTAACGACAGACTGTTAAAAGCAGGGCGAAGAGTGATAGTTTGTTTTTCATCATCTTCCCAAAGGAGAAAAAGTGAAACGATGTCTAGATTTATGACGTCCACTCACCTGTAAGGGAGAATTATTAGGCCCAGCAACCCCAGATTAGAGAAATAATCAAATAGAAGACTGTGAATTTATATGCAATGCACTTTGTATGACTCATTGTATGGTGTTGCTATTGACAGTCTCCCATTTCAAGGCATACAACCGGGGAATGCAACGCAAACTACAAAATCAAACAAGGCAGTGCACCCTTAGGATGATGAGCCATTTTAACAACCCCCCCACACACACACACACCTGATTGGGTTCATATTCAGTAGTTGGATCAATTACAGCAAATTTTGGATGGTAGCCACTTAGGCCATTTTGGATTTTTTGGATGAAAATGTAACCATTTAAAACACAGGTGCAATTATCCTCCTGTAAAACTTCCTCTTCAGATTTTAGCCTGTCTGGGCTCTCAAAAAAAAAAATAACATAATTACATGTTTCATTTTAAACAGAAGCACTAGCATAAATACAGATTTTCTTTTATCAATTTGAGGTTAACAGCAAATTAAAAAGTAAAAGTAACCCTAATGATGAAGTACATTTTAATTCTTAAAAACGCTGAATAATGATTGTATCAATACGGGTGGCATCAATTGATATTTTATTAGGATTTTACTTGATAGTAACAACAACAAAATGCAGTGAATGTCTGAGAGTTGGTAGGAGAATGATAGTTTTCAAAATGTTTAAAAAAAAATCTTAAAAATTGTGGCATGTCTTTGTATTGAGCCACCATTAGTCTGATACCCTTAAAATCCCTTACAACCAGTTTCCAAAGGTTTAAAGCAGAGTTAGGTATAAAAAAAGAACAAGCTTTGAAAGTCTATCACATGATTGTCATCAGAAAATGGAAAGACTATGGCAGAAATGAAAACTTGCCAAGACATGACTTCCTACCTAAACTGGCAGGTTGGGCAAGGAGAGCATTAATTGGAGACTCATGGTAACTTTGGAGGAGCTTCAGAGGTTCACAGCTTAGGTGGAAGACTTTGTTGACAGGACAATTATTCTATGTGCCTTGCCTAATGGACGAGTGGCAATAAGAAATCAGTTGTTTGAAAATCATGTGGAAGAATGTGCTCTGGTTAAATGAGACAAAAACTGTACTTTTTGGTCTACATGCAGAACACAATGCGTGGCAATAAGCTTCACATTACCATGAAAAGACCAGCCCTATGGTCAAACATGGTAATGAATCTGTGGCGAATTTTCAAAATTTCCCAGTTTTCAGAAAATTTTCCTTCAAATCTGACTGAGCTGAAGCTATTTCATTTAAAAAATGTGTAAAAGAAATCAGTTTCTGTATGTGCAAAGCAGGTGGAAACATTCCACAAAGAATTTGAGTAATTATTGCAACAGTCAGTGGTTCAAAGGTTTTACTCAGAGGGGTGAATCAGCAGAGCATAGTTTTTAGATTTTGATTTGCAAAGAAAAAAAGAGAGGCTTGCGTTATTTCCCTTCAATCTAGCGTTGATGCAAAATTCTTTTACAAAAAGTCACTGTTTGTCAGACCTTCAGAAATCTGAAAGACTTCTGAAGTTCTGATAAAACTCCATATCAGAAACCCCAATTGAACACCTGAACAAGCCTGGAAGCATTGTGGAAGTATTTTTATTGAGGAGCAAAATATGGCTTTTGAGAATTCTAGGCTTCTTTATCAGATTAAAAGTACATTTTAAAAATAACAACCTTTTAACCCTCTGAGTTCCAGTGTATGTATGGTCTTTTTTTTATTAATTTTTATTTTAGCTTTTATATTTCCCCAAAAATTATTTCTTCATGGGGTATAATTTAAGCACTAACTATACAAGCTAACTGTGCTAATGCTACAAGCTCACACTGATGTATGAGATCAAGTTTAAAAGGTCAGTAAAGCTACTTGGATCTGCAGCAGTGAAGTAGAAAACCTCCTGGATGGCATAAGTTAACGCCATTTGTTTAGCATTTTACGGACAACCCTATGATGGTGTTTTGTCGGACTGAGCTCCCCTGTCAAGATTTGCTTCCGCTCCGTTCTACTGCGGCACGAATTGATGCAAGAAAACATTAATCAGCTACTAAACATTGAAACAGCCGTGCACTCCCCCTCCATTAGTCCTGCGTTTAGTTGTAGAAACATTGGAGATTAATGTTGCTAATAATGTCAGGTTATGGTGAGCCAGACTTAAGTTTATTAGAGCAGAAAAAAGTAGGATCCCATAGCAACCTACCCTGTAGCTGTAGTTGATCACTAAAACACATCATGTAAAATTATTAGAAAATTGCAGAGGGCTGCTGCTGAATACATTTGCATGGACCAGATCAATGTTTACACTGTTAAAAATATGTTATGTATGTACCAGATCCATGTTTTATTCGAAACACAATTTCTTTTAGTATAGAATGATTCTTTATTTGTCCCCCAGTAGTGAAATGCATTTGAATCAACACCAAATTGAACACCAAATTGAAATGGAAGCACACAGTGGCACACTAAAGACAAGCAAATACAGTGGGGAGAACAAGTATTGGATACACTGCCAATTTTGCAGGTTTCCCCCCTTGCAACGTATGTAGAAGTCTTTAACTGTGAGAGATGGAATCTGAAACAAAAATCCAGAAAATCACATTTAATGATTTTTTAGTATTAATTAATAATAGTAATTCATTTGCATTAAAAATAAGTATTTAATGCATCAGAAAACAAAATTCAATATTTGGTACAGAAACCTTTGTTCACAATTCAAGAACCCTTCACGACAACGATTAAATCGAGGCACGTGACGTCGCCCGGTACGGCGGAGCCGGGGTCCCACCCTGGAGCCAGGCCTGGGGTCGGGACTCGTCGGAGAGCGCCTGGGTTGCTCCTCGCGGGACCCGGCTGGGCCAAGCCTGAATGAGAGATGCTTAGGCTAGCCCTAGGGACGTGGAATGTCACCTCGCTGGGGGGAAGGAGCCTGAGCTTGTGCAGGAGGTCGAGAGATATCGACTAGAAATAGTCGGGCTTGCCTCCAAGCACAGTGTGGGCTCTGGAACCCATCTCCTCGAGAGGGGCTGGACTCACTTCAACTCTGGACTGGCCCACAGGGAGAGGCGGCGGGCTGGGATGGGTTTGCTTGTTGCCCCCCAGCTCAGCTGTCTCGTGTTGGGGTTTGCCCCAGTGGATGAGAGGGTCGCATCCCTGCGCCTTCGGGTTGGGGACAGGTCCCTGACTGTCGTTTCGGCCTATGGGCCGAGCGGTAGTGCAGAGTACCCAGCCTTCTTGGCGTCCCTGTCAGGGTTGCTGGATAGTGCCCCTCTCGGGGACTCCAATATTCTGCTGAGGGACTTCAACGCCAACGTGGGAAACGACAGTGACACCTGGAGAGGCGTGATCGGGGGGAATGGCCTCCCCGATCTGAATCCGAGTGGTGTTTTGTTATTGGGCTTCTGTGGTAGTCACGGATTGTCCATAATGAACATCATGTTCAAACATAAGGGTGTTCATCAGTGCACTTGGCACCAGGACACCCTAGGCAGGAGGTCAATGATTGACTTTGTTGTCGTATCATCTGACCATCAGCCGCATGTTTTGGACACTCGGGTGAAGAGAGGGGCTGAGCTGTCCACTGATCACCATCTGGTGGTGAGTTGGATCCGCTGGAGGAGGAGAAAGCCGGACAGACTTGGCAGGCCCAAGCGCATAGTGAGGGTCTGCTGGGAACGTCTGGCAGAGCCCTTGGCCAGGGATGTATTCAACTCCCACCTCCGAGAGAGCTTTGACCAGATTCCGGAAGATGCGGAGAACATGGTCCACTCAGACTCTATGTCTCCAACATCTATTGCCGCTGCTGCTGCCCGTAGCTTCGGCCAGGCGGTGCCTGTCGTGGCGGCAATCCCCGAAACCAGTGGTGGACACCCGCAGTAAGGGACGCTGCTGACCTCGACTGGGGACATTATCGGGCAGTGGAAGGAGTACTTCGAGGATCTCCTAAATCCTGCCATCACGCATTCCCTGGTGGAAACAGAGGCTGGGGACTCGGGGTTGGACTCTTTCATCACCCAGGCTGAAGTCACCGAGGTGGTTAAAAAGCTCCGCGTTGGCAGGGCTTCCGGGGTGGATGGGATCCGCCCTGAGTACCTCAAGTCTCTGCATGTTGTTGGGCTGTCATGGCTGACACGCCTCTTCAACATTGCGTGGCAGTCGGGGACAGTGCCTCTGGACTGGTCCCCCTTCATAAAAAGAGTGACCGGAGGATGTGTTCCAATTACAGGGGGATCACACTCCTCAGCCTCCCCGGTAAGGTCTATGCCAGGGTATTGGAGAGGAGAGTTCGGCCGATAGTTGAACCTCAGCTTCAGGAGGAGCAGTGTGGTTTTCGTCCCGGCCGTGGAACACTGGACCAGCTCTATACCCTCTACAGGGTACTCGAGGGGTCATGGGAGTGTGCCCAACCGGTCCACATGTGTTTTGTGGAACTGGAGAAGGCATTTGACTGTGTCTCTCGTAATGCCCTGTGGGGGGTGCTCCAGGAGTATGGAATCGGGGGCCCTTTACTAGGGGCCATCCGGTCTCTGTACAAGCGGAGCAGGTGTTTGGTCCGCATTGCTGGCACTAAGTCCGACCTGTTCCAGGTCCATGTTGGACTCCGGCAGGGCTGCCTTTTGTCACCGGTCCTGTTCATAACCTTTATGGACAGGATTTCTAGGTGCAGCCAAGGGCCGGAGGGGGTCTGGTTTGGGGACCAGAGGATTTCGTCTCTTCTTTTTGCAGATGACGTGGTCCTGCTGGCCCCCTCTAGCCAAAACCTACAGAATGCGCTGGGGCGGTTCGCAGCCGAGTGTGAAGCGACTGGGATGAGGATCAGCTTCTCCAAGTCCGAGGCCATGGTTCTGGACCGGAAAAGGGTGGCGTGTCCTCTTCAGGTTGGAGGGGAGTACCTGCCTCAAGTGGACGAGTTTAAGTATCTCGGGGTCTTGTTCACCAGCGAGGGAAGAATGGAGCGGGAGATCGACAGACGGATCGGTGCGGCTGCCGCAGTAATGGGGGCACTGTGGCGGTCAGTTGTTGTGAAGAGAGAGCTGAGCCGAAAAGCCAACCTCTCGATTTACCTCTGCTGAGTCTGCTGCCCCCGCGACCTGGTCCCGGATAAAGCGGAAGACGACGAGTAGGAGTAATTTGCATTGAAAATAAGTATTTAATGCATCAGAAAACAAAACTTAATATTTGGTACAAAAACCTTTGTTCGCAATTACAGATATCAAACGTTTCCTGTAGTTCTTGACGAAGTTTGTACACTCTGCAGCAGGGATTTCGGACCACTCCACCATACCACTCCAGATCCTTCAGGTTTCGGGGCTGTTGTCGCTGGGCAGTACTGACTTTCAGCTCTCTGCAAAGATTTTCGATTTGAGTTCAGGTCTGCAGACTGGCAAGGCCCCTTCAGTACCTTGAGATGCTTCTTAGGGAATCCTTAGTTGCCCTGGCTGTGTGCTTCGGGTTGTTGCCATGCTGTAAGTCCCAGCCATAACCCATCTTTAATGCCCTTACTGAGAGAATGAGGTTGTTGGCTCTCCTGTAACATGGCCCCATCCATCCTCCCCTCCATACGGTGCAGTCATCCTGTGCCCCTTGCAGAAAAGCATCCCCTAAGAATGATGTTTCCGCCTCCATGCTTCACGGAAGGGATGGTGTTCTTGGGGTTGTACTCATCCTTCTTCTTCCTCCAAACACGCCGAGTGGAAAAGCAAAATTTTTGTCTCATCAGACCACATGACCTTCTCCCATTCCTCTTCGGGAACATCCAGGTCATTGGCAATCGTCAGACGAGCCTGGACATGCGCTGGCTTGAGCTGGGGGACCTTGCATGTGCTTCAGGATTTTAATCCATGGCGGCGTAGTGTGTTACTAATGGTCTTCTTTGAGACTGTGGTCCCAACTGTCTTCGGGTCACTTCTTCTATTTTCCTATGATTGCCTTCTCATCAAGCTGCTATTTTCCTGTAGCCCATTCCAGCTTTGTGCAGGTCTACTATTTTATCCCTGATGTCCTTACACAGCTCTCTGGTCTTGGCCATTGTGGATAGGTTTGAGTTTGTTTGATTGACTGTGTGGACAGTTGTTTTTGTTTACAGATAACGAGTTCAAACAGGTGCAGCTAATACAGGTAATGAGTGGAGAACAGGAGGGCTTCTTAAAGAAGAACTGACAGGCCTGTGAGAGTCGGGATTCTTACTGGTTGTTAGGTGATCAAATACTTATGTCATGCAATGAAATGCAAATTAATTACTTAAAAATTACACAATGTGATTTTCTGTTTTTTGTTGTAGATTCTGTCACTCACAGTTCAAGAGTACCTGTGATAAAAATTAAAGACTTCTACATACTTTACAAGTGGGAAAACCTGCAAAATCTGCTGTGTATTAAATACTTGTTCTCCCCACTGTATAATCAAATTAAACAGTTGCATGACTGAATTAAAGTTACATACTTCCATATAAACACTTATGCTAAGTGTTTCTCTTGTCAACTGTTTTGCCAAACACAGAAGTGACCCTTTTAAAAGATGTATATTTTTCATAAATGAGGGCTGAACTGTTTCCCACTTAGTGGTTTTGCCATAATTAAGTAAGTTGTAATTAGTAAATTGTAATTCATATTTTTATCTCTTAACTCTCTTCATCTTTCTATCTTTGTTTCTCTCTGTCTGTTTTTCCCCATATTTCTTTTTTGTAATATCTTTATCCGTTTCTCTCTATCTCTCTATCCTTATCTGTTATATGTGTATTTACATACTTACTTACCAAGAACAGTCTTGTATAGCCAGGGGGATTATTTCCAGCCAAGCCTGGTCAAAACCTGTCACTCGGTGATGTGTCGATTTTTGCTGCTGTAAGGGGGGGTGGACCTGAAGCACTTAGGTGTTTTTTTCTATAGTTGGATACAGAGTAGGAGAGTTATGGCTGCTATCCTCACAAATCTGGGCCGTAGATATTTTAAGTTGGTTTTGCATGTGGTTGTGACATCTTTTCTGGTGCAGTCTGTCTCTACTGGTGGTAGTGTTTATTCACCTGTGCGTGCACATGTGTCACCTTTGGGATGCGCATTCGGATGAAACTCTGGAAGGACAGGGCACCCGTCTAATATAACAACAGGGGAAACACTGCAAAACATCATGTGTCAAAACAAGGTGCCAAAAAATTATTTATTACTCCAAGAAACAGTTTCTG
Organism: Crenichthys baileyi; assembly: GCA_036173005.1. NCBI lineage: Eukaryota > Metazoa > Chordata > Actinopteri > Cyprinodontiformes > Goodeidae > Crenichthys > Crenichthys baileyi. The sequence goes on from JAHHUM010001262.1 coordinate 89,643, forward strand.
TCTACCACTACACAGAGGTTCACATCACTCCCCTGGCACTTCCATGGTCTGTTATACATTTTTTGTCCAGGAGCAGTGTTTGTATTTCATGTTGCCTTTAGTGGATTTTAGGGCAGGATCTGTGGCTGTAGAAATTGCCACAGGAACATGATCAGCTCCCCTGCTCTGGGAAACATCTGCCTTGTTCATGCCAAAAAGCTAAACAATGTCTGAACTCCAACCATAGTCTTATTAGGCCACTGTTATGACTGTGTTGAACCAATGTTTGACTGGGAATCTCTCTCACATTCCAGCATCCATCTTAATCCTTCACCATTCTATTGTATCTTCAGAAAATGCAGGATAGATGGTGGAGCGCACAGAACCCTCATGCATGTCCATCCACGTCACAAAAATAAGAGGGCCCTCTCTGATTCATCTCATGGACTCTTTTCTAAATTTTTCGATGAGGGCTTTTGCTCTCCCACTGGGACATCCTTTTCTGTTCTCCCTGTACGTGCCAAAAGCTCCAAACATCCTACTTGACAGGTCCATGACTGGGACTGGTATAAAAAATATCCATGTAAATAGGGTATACAGTGCCAAGACAGGATTTCTGAATGAGGTTCATGACTACATCATAAGACACCCCATGCTGACTTTGAGGTTCAGATTTGCCAGTGTTTGTACAAAGTCTGATCGTGTAGCCACTGAATGGATTCATGCCAGCTTTTGCCTTAGTTGCCACAATTCTATCATCCACATCTAGCTCCCTTATTGGTTACAAACAAGATTACTGCTTCAGAAGCACTTCAGTCCATATAATTCCTTTAATTTTAAACTGAAATCATATTGTCTTAAAACTTGAAAAAAAGCCTTATTAATAAACCAACTTCAACTATTTGTTGAAAAATATCAGCCAGACTTTTTTAGTGGTATTTTTGATTCCATAACTTCATTTGTAGGGCAGTGTTTAAAATAATTAACAACAGATTTCTTTACACATTGCATTTAGGAGAGGGTACAGAATACATTTCATTTCAAAAACAAGAAAACCAAATGACAGTAGAATCATTGACACATAAAATGACAAATATTTGCATTATCAGATAACTTTTTACTATTTCCACCTAACCTTATTTCTAATACAGATTCCTTTCAGCTGTAATCTTAAGAATTGTGAGGCACAGATACTCTTCCTTTGCACTTTTTGTTTCATATCTTTAGACAATCTTGTGATGATTTCTTCCAGCTTGAGTTGTCTTTGATGTGTGTGTTAGTGTGTGTATGTGTATGTGTTTCTACAGTTGTATCTTCTTTCCTTGATTTCATCATTCCTCTTTTTTTTCCTTTTCTCTTTTTTCATCCCTGGGAGAGACAGAGCATAGCAGTCTAATTACTTACCAAAACACCTTCCAAACCTGATCATGGATACAACACATCATATTGAAAACACACAGGCATGCATATACGTAATAGCTGTCCTGAGCCAAAATGATTTTTCTGGCTTGTAATTAAACACTTGCTGCATGTGACCATTTGCACTTGTGCTCATTTAACTGTTTGGAAATCAAAGGTTAACTATGTAGTTCCCATCCTAAACATGCCTTCATTGATTAAGTCATTAATGATGGTAATAATTGTGATGAATACACATACTGTGTAGTGAAGGGATGCTGAAGACTTAATTACACACAGACAACACATTGTTCAGGACTTCAAATCAGAAAGGCACATAATTAGGAGACAGGCATTAATATTAAGACATGCAGATAGAGAGCAACCAAAGCAGAAATCTGTATGAGTATGTTTGCGACTGTTGCTAATTCCAGGTCCAGGGTGTTTTTTCAGGATACTTATGCACACACACACACAAACACACTCACCAACCCACACACACAGATTTATATTTGCATGCAGGACTAACACTGCCACCCTCCTCCTCCTGCTCTCTCTTCCCTCTCCATCTTCTGTCTTCTGCTGCTCTTTGATCATCCTTTCCACCGGGGTAAAAGAAGAGTGATGGGTGGAAAGTCAATGGAATTGGTAGGGAGCTCCATTGGTCACTCTGTCCCTGTTAGCTCTGCTGGCTAATCAGATCTTCCACACAATCTTGTTTTTTACTTTATTAGTTGCATTCCTCTGCAGAGGGAAACACTGAGGATCACAACAAGGGAGAAACAACTGCAGAAAAAAAAAATTGGATGAAGATTCATACATTTAAAATAACCTACTGCCACTCAGATTTTATGATTTGCACTGGAACGATCCATGATTCCTTACACAGAAATCCACAATTCCTATTTACTTAATCATTAATAAGCAACCAACACTGTGACTAATGCATTAGGGATGACTCATTAGGAAATATTACATCTAAAATCAAAATGCACACAGTTGGTCTTCTAATAAACCTAGAAACTCTTGCATTCATTCAACCACAAAACATCAGAAACTGAGAAAGAGCATGATCATAGTTGGCTGATGCAGCAGACATTTAGGTTTTCTGCTCAAAACAGATGTATTTATGAACCTTGGTTTACTCTGATATTTCCACAAAAATGCTTTTTTCCAACTGCTTCCTTTGCTATTAATCTAAAATGAATCAAATTACATTAAATATTAGACATTTTAATCTTCAGTAAGGGTCACTATTTGGGATATTCTCTTTCAGTTCTAATGTTTATAAAGGTATTTTTAGTGATCTTTATTTGTACAGTTTCAAAAGTAAGTTGACAGGTTATAGGGTGGAGGGCGTGGGGCAATGGGATGCATTAAACCTTGACGGGCCGGGATTCATTCCCACAACAGCCTGCGTCGAGGATTAAGGCCTCCGTACATGGGTGGCGTACTCAACCCCCTCCACCACCAGTGCCATGCCCAGGGCTAATGTTCAAACTTAAAGAGGGTACACATTATTTTTATGATGACTGCACAAGTACAAGATATAGTTTTTAATAAGTCTTTGGGTGTACTCATTAGGGTCGCGAGGAAGCTGGTGCCTATCTCCAGCAGTCTATGGGCGGGAGACGGGGTACTAATTACATTCCTGTTTTTTCGTTTTCTGGACAAAATCTATATAGCTAACACAGGACATGGCAAATAAAAGTCTTTGAGTTAATTCTGCACCAAAAATGCTGACTTGTAAAGGACAGTACGGGATTTTGATGCAAGTCATTTAGTAAAATAACTGTAGACATCTCCCTGGTCAATAAATAATATCCACTCCCATAGCAATATTTGCTTTTGCGTGTGTGTCAGATAAAATGTTGTTTTGTGGGGTTGTTAAATCCGTCAATATTAATTGCACTACTGCTGCTCTATAAAGAACAGGGCAGGATGGAGAATGAGTCAGAGATGGGGAGAAAAAGGGCAAAAGTAAAAACATTAACTTGTGAACGTAGGATTTGGTCTTTTCTCAACAAAGGCAAAGTGACAGCATTTCATCGAATCTGTGCTCGGCTGTCACCCAAGTTTGGACTATATTTAGGGATTTGTGTTTTGTTTATTTACTTCATCCATTTACTGATATCTCTGTCATATCACATGGACACTAGTACTTTGTCCACCTTGTGGGCAGAATGCTTGAAAAACTTTGATGCTTGTCGAAATTATTCTTTTCATAGGTCATTTTTTCATCTTTACACAATGCCTTATTGAACTACTTTATTTTCCAAGGTAGCAACAGCTTTGATTATACAAACTAAAAATGTTTTATAGGCTAAGCTAGGGTAAGCAAAAAAGTTTATCCTAACTTAGTTTGTCTTTACTAAGTTAAGATGAACTAAAGTAAGCTGATGATGAGATATAAGAAGATATTTTTTTTTTAAAAGGATCATGAAGATCTAAGAAAAACAACTAATTACCCCGTTATCTGAATAAATTCAATAGCAGATAAGAAACAGTAATTAAAAAAGTGTCTAAAAGTTTGGAAAGAATTTATTTTGAAGGCTTTGGGACTTCAGCAAATCACAGTAAGAACCAATACCCACAAATGGAGAAAACATGGAACAGTGGAGAACCTTACTTGCCAAAATTAGCCCAACAACTCAACACATCATCCACACATCGATTTTTTTACAGTAACATTAAACATGGTTATGGTAGTGTGATGGTCCGGAACCGTTATGCTGTTTCTGAAGGAAAATGCATGGACATTAGTCTGTGACCTTAAGCCCAAGCGCGCTTGAGAATATCCGTGACAGAATATAATGTGATACAGACTGCACAGTGGACCTATTGTTAGTACCAAGACTTTCAAGGGTTCAAGGAGACTAGTGACCTGTGTACCATTACTCTCACCTATTAGCCTCTGGAGATGGTATTCTGGACAGATGGAAAAGATGATACAATATAATTTTACAATATTCAGGTGAACACTGGAATAACACAATATTGTACTATACGTATTACACCGCATTTTATTTGTTCAAATATTCAAAATTATATGACAGGATCGCAAAGATATGTGGGTAGACAGATACAAAGAACAGTTTGCACAGAAATGATAGAAGTACATTGCAGTAAGGAATGTGCATCATATTTTTTGAACCTTTTTTTTATTCATGTTATTCTGTGTTTTTATTTCACACAGGAACATTAGAACTACATTTGCTTTTTATTTATTTTAATTGACATAAAAATTTAATTGTCTTGATAAACAATTCATAAAAAAATTGTAATCAAAACGCAAAGATGTCTGTGTCTCCGTGTTTGTCATCCATAGTTAGATCATTGTCTGTAATGATGTTTGTTTTGCAGAACCAACCATGTTGACTAAATTTTCTTTCATGTTTTTCGGCCACTAATGCCTCTAAGAACACACATAAACTTGGTGCTGCCACCTTGAAAATGTTCAGCATTTATAAGTTAGAAGCTTTTTCTTTATTAGCCTATTCCCTTTAATGGTGATCAGAAAATTCTGGCAAGGTACTAGCAGGTCGCTTAAGAACAGTTACCGAAAAAAAGTTGATCCCAAAATACTTTGGACCTGACAACTTTCAGTTGTTAATTAACCTACAACATTGTGTGTATGATTCAACACATGCCACAATTGCTTTATCATTTGATGCTGTTAAAGCCTTTGTGTTGAGTAGGGTTATCTATTTTTTGGTATTAGGAAAGTTCGGCTTTGGTAATAATTTTATTAGGTGGATAAGGACTCTATATGATACACCTTCTGCATGTATACTGACAAATTAACTTATTTTAGACCTGTTTCAGTTGCAGAGATTTGCAAGACAAGGCTGCCTGCAAAGCCCGGGACTGTTTGTGATTGCCATAGCACAAATGTGGTGAAACAATATAGAAATTCATGGGATCACTATTGGGAATAGTCACCATAAAGGTCTCATTTATGCAGATGACATGTTAATATTTCTAACACAACATCAATTTCAGCCATAATAAAGAGATTAGAAGATTTTACATTATTTTCAGGATATCTTGTTAATTTGGACAAATCAGAGACAAGCCCATGCTCTCCATATGGTCTTAAATACGTAGGTAAAAAAATAACCTCCAGTTTGTATCAATATGGTTAAAGCAAACATCAAGCCACTACAAAAAAATTAAAATTAAAATAGATTATGGTAGATAGGAGTGAATACATCTCTTGCTGTGGGGCAATATCACATGTATTAAGATGATGACAGGACTGGTGATCTACTACCTAATTTTTCTTATTCCTTTACACATTAAAAATTTTTATTTTAAAAAACTGGATGCTATTATCAGACATTTTCTGTGGGGCAATTCGTCGCAACGTTTGAGTCTTAACCCTCTCACAGTCCTGGCTAAGCGCTAGTACAGAGGGAGGCAGATGTCACGGGAGGCACATGAAAGAACTACACACGGGGTTGCTCTGACCCCAGCAGGACCAAAAATCTAGGGCAGTGGTCGGAAATGTGATGTGGAGGGCTCCCTGCAGCCTGTTGTGTCGGAAAACCATGAAAAAGACAGGGGAAAACTCGAGTAGTGCACACGGGGTCTGTGCGACCCCTCTAGGACTGTGGGAGGGATAAGAAGCTCTGTAAAGTATCGGTGGTTCTCCCTGCCTAATTTTAAATGGTATTATTAGGCAATGAATTTGAAACAACTGAGAGTATGGTTGCCTAGCACACCAAGAAAACCCATTTGGTTTCAAATAGAGACAGAGTCAAATGGTGTTATCTCTCCTTGGCTGAAGATGTTTGGTCCCAACCACAAACTTGGCCACCTCACAACTACAACTGCGAAGTGAGTATGGTGTAAATTACACAGGGCAGGTAACTGGGACTTTATTAAATCACCTTTAGTGCTTCTGTGAACACCAGCTGACTAGGCGAAAGTGGCCTAAAGCTGGCATCTTCCATCTGTCTCACTTATTTCATGGTATGACCAAACAATTTCTAAGCTTTGATCAGATTGTTGATATGTATAACATATTGCGTAGCCAATCCAGGAGATATGTACAAATGTACAGTTCTATGTCTAAATGGCTGTGAATGCCCCCTTAGTTGCCTGCACGTAGTACTGTGGGAATATTACTTTGTAGGTCTTCCTCGGGTAAAGGTGTTATTTCAAAGGTATTACCATTTACTGCAAGAACTATTAGCTGACCCTCTTCCTAAAATTAAAGGGTATTGGGTGGAAGATCTGGCAGAGGATAGATCTTCAGATGAATGAAAATCATGTCTTAATATACATGTTTATATACATGTTATATACATATTACGAAAGAATTAGGAAACAGGTTTATTTAATTAAAGGTAGTTCATAAATGGCACCGAACACCACAACAGCTACACAAGTGGAATTTAATTACCATCGAATTTAATTTAGGGTGCCTCAATTCTACATATTTTATGGAGCTGTCCAGTACTTAATGACTGGTGGAAAAACATTACAGGGGTCATTGTTAGGATTTTTAAACAGAAGATTTTACATTTCCGCGAAAATTGTGCTCAGCTGTACCACTGGACGTCCACATTCTCATTTTTCATTTAATGAAAATTGTGGATAATTTTGGCTTTTATTACAGCTCAACATATTTTCTTGAGACATTGTCAGCAAAAACATCCACCTCCTTATGAGGAGTGGTTCACAAGAATGGTTAAACTGGCTTATAAGAAAGCGATTAAATCTGGTCTCCCATTATCAGTTGGCTTTCTGCTACATGATGTACACATTGAAGAGTGGTCGGTGTGGTGTGTGGTGTATGTAAATATAAATATAAGGTAAAATATGTTGTAGTATTGTAAGCGTTATAGCATTGTTTTGTCTTATTTACAAAAGTTTCAATCAAAATGTATATTATATATATATATTTTTTTTTCACAAAATAGACTTCTCTTCTACCTATTGTATGACATTGCAGGAATCACTTCCAGCACCTTCTTGACATAGTACCTTAAGGCAACCTACTTGTAAATATTAAATTCAGAAGTTTTCTTTAATGCTGGAGCAAAATAATATCACTACTTACATCCAAAACCTAGAATCAAGCATATATTCATAGTATTTTTGAGTCTTTCAGCATATCTTTTATCTTGCCTCCAGTTTGATGTCGATGTGATCTCTTACGTCTGTCCGTAGTCTCTCCTTGATCATTTTCTACAGCCTTCTGCTCTGTTCACTTACGCACACATGCACACACAGGTACATGTTTTCACTAGGAAGTAAACAAGAGCCTATCTCATAGCTACTGCTTAAAGTTGTCACTTTGCTGGGGACAAGAGGGGCACAACATTGAATTATTTTTGTTATCCCTAATTATTTTCTGCCTGAGGATCATTGCAAAGCGATTTGTGCAAATCAGTGGAAACACGTTGGGGGGGAGGCGTCACCTTGTCTATTTGTCGACCTTGATTTGTTTGCTGTGGGCATAATTGACTTATGTCTGTACTGAGGCGGGACAAATGAACAAAGAATTCAATTCGAGCCATGTTTTTGAGCATTTCTTTAGTTGGACTGTGCAGCCCAGTAAAGCAGGCTATCGTATTATTAAGCAATAATATCACTGTACATTTATACTGTCTTAGCCTTTTTAAATATTTTTTTACATTACAAGTACAAATTTTAATGTAACATTTGATTCACAAACACAACTAAATGCATATTTTAGAAGTGGAAGTATTCATTCTTATTGATACTTTAAATAAAGTGCTGCACAGTGGTACAGTTGTCAGCACTGCTGCCTTGCAGCAAGAAGGTCCTCGGTTCGACTCCTGGCCGGTGGTCTGTCTGCATGGAGTTTGCATGTTCTCCCCATGCATGCATGGGTTCTCTCCGGGTACTCCGGCTTCCTCCCACAGTCCAAAAACATGACTGTTAGGTTAATTGGTCTCTCTACATTGCCCTTAGGTGTGAATGAGTGTGTGCATGGTTGTTTGTCCTCTGTGTGTGTCTTTGTTGCCCTGCGATGGACTGGCGACCTGTCCAGGGTGTACCCCACCTCCGCTGGAGATAGGCACCAGTTTCCCTTTGACCAACTATGGAAGAAGCGGTATAGAAAATGACTGACTGACTTTAAATAAAATCTATGACAACCAGATGCTTTCAGAAGGGTAAACAGAGTCCACCCATGTATAACTTTATTTCTGAATAAATACAGCTGTGAAAGGACAAGATTTTGTTTGACTTCACAGCTTCTTCTTTGTTAGAGAGAATTAGTGAACAACGACCTCGTAGAGATAAAGTTATGATGAAGTTAAAAGCAGGGTTATGTTATGAAACAATATCACATAGGACCATTCAATCCATCATCTGAAAATCTAAAGAATATGGTACGACTGCAACCCTACCAAAACATGGCCATCCACCTAAACGGACAGGCTGGAATGAGCTGCAGAGGTCGATATCTTAGGTGGCAGAATCCGTTTATAGGACATCTTTTAGCTGTGCACTCCACAAAACTGACCATAATAGAAAAGAGAAAGTAATTATTAAAAGAAAATCATAAGAAGTCATATTTGTAATCTCCCACTTTCAACAAACATGTTGAAACCTTGGAACTTTTTGGTGTACATGCCAAACACTATGTGGAGAGGTAAACTAATTTTACACTTTACCTTTAAACATTCCATCGCCAGCACAAAACATGGTTGACCCAGCATCATTCGGCATGGACGTTTTTCTTCGGCAGGAGTCGATGACCATCCGAAAAGAAAGAAACACACAGTCAGAGCTATATTAGATAGGCTTACAGTGAAGCCTATTCATGTTTTAAAATACATTTAATTCAGAATTTATAAAACTTAAAATTGATGTCCACAGACCCTTTCTGCATTCACCTTGGCTGGGCTTGAACTCATTTTAGAAGATTAAATGGCAAAGATTCACAATTGTTATTATGGCAAAATGTTTTTTTTCAGAAAGCATTGGAATTAATACAAAAACAAGCCACACTTTTCAGGTTTTTGTTTTGTGAAACTTTTAAAAACTATAATTTTCCCTTCACAGTTTGCACTACTTTTCTGCTATGTCCCATAAAATGTAAAAAAAAAAGTTTGTAATTGTAATGTGACAAAATGATGAAGAGTTTCGGGGATATTTTGCAAACATTGTATAGTAGCGTTAGCATTATTGTTAGACTGTATGATTTTTTCAGGGTAATTTTCTGTGTGATTTCCATTCAGAACAAGCCCTTACACATTCAGCATGAGCAGCACAGTCAAAATGTAAGTATTCGTTTAAGCAGTAATTCAAGCTAAATATATGGACTGTTGCATTATGTAGGTTTGTACATACTGTATACTCAGCACACTATATTGCTTCAGAGGTATTCAAGGTGCTGAGAGGATGCAAACGGCATCATTACAATCTAATATGCTGTTAATGGGTTTCTAGATCGTCCACAGATTAACCAGTCACACTAGCTTGCTGACTGGTAGGCACAAAAGAAAAACTACATCTATGTGCCTGTGTGGAAGCCATTATGCTCCACTTACTGCAAATCCTGGGTGGAATTAGATTTAAGAGACAGATCTACTTCAAGTTGATGGCATGACTATCTCCAGTAAAGCGTTTGTACAAAAGCCCATAAACCTTTGACTTATTTATACCAATCCTTTAATGTGTGTCATTCTGCAAAAAATATTACTAATTGGTCCTTAGCTGGTACTCCTGTCTTTTTAAAGACCCAAAAACCAAAGCACTCAGTGATTGTTTGGACACTATAAATGCTCTCCAGTTTTCATCAGAGCAGTAGTTTTGTTTTGGTACCCGGAAGTTCAGGTTCCATTATTTTTCCGATTTCACATCCAGTTTGTTTTACATTTCCAGCCTACAAACACAGTTATTTAGTTGCTCCGATTTTGTCTAGATTGCCTCATCTGTTTAAAATCTCATTCAGTCCCTGCTAATATATGCTTTCTTCTTCCGCTCATATCTTCTTTGAACACCAACCTCCAACTCCGGCTTTTTCTCCTGTCAGCTTATCTTTCTCTGTGTCTCTCTGCACCCTCTTTCTAGAGAGACACTGGTTTCTTAATGACTTTGCTGTGGTTTGACTTTCAGCCTGAACTGACTCACTGTCAGCATTTAACGTCAAAAATATGTCAGTGGTGTTTTTAAATATTGATAGGCTAGGGGAAGTGGGGAAAGCTGTTTTGTTTTACTAACTGTGGTGGCTTCGAATCAGTCTCACTTTCACTGAAAAAAAGCTAGATGTTTGAAAATGGAGACTGATAGCACTGAAAAATATACGTATATTCAGAAATTTGTGTGGCTGTGTGCTTACAAGATGGTTAGTAGTGTTGAAAAGGAGCAGGTCCCAGTTTTGAAACCTGGTGAGGTTATTTCTGTATGGACTTATCTTAAGAGTAGCAGGATCCAGTAGAGTTGCTTTGTACAAACGAGTGCAAAACAAGACCAATTCTAGTATAGGTAGATTGCAGAGGGCCATTTCTGCACTAGGGCCTATGGTACTGGGTATGCTGGTTATCACTGACCCAAGCAAGGGTTATGCAGCAAACAACTGCAGGTACAGTGTCATGCTGGTACATGCAGGTTGTGGTGAGAACTTTACGAAATCTGAAAATTACTAATGTGTGGGGTACACAAAGTGTCAATTGGATGCCATCTGTTCACCTGACAAAGTGTCTGTTGAAATGCCTGAAACATCCAGTAAGTCCAGCAAACAGTTCTATTGAATTTTTCTTTGAAAAAGTGGTTCGCTAATAGCCAGGAGAAGTGATGTACCTTGGTGATCTTCAGAAATATTTTTCAACAAAGTAAACCATCAAAGATTTTAAAATTCCATTTAGGTGGTTCATGACATAGCTGTGAAATCTTGAAACTCTTCCAGGACAAGATCTAAAGAAGAAAGCTCATTAGAGACAACTGTGAAGATCAGAGTGGATTGTGGAAAAAAAGCACCTTTTTGAAAGATCTAAAGAGCTTCAAATTGGTTTGAAGCTATTTGGAGTGGGCAGAGCATACCAAATGCTTCATGCAAAAGATGATATTTGTGTTCATAGATATGCAGCAATCTCTCTTAATGTTTCCTAGAATTATATAAAAGGAGCACAAAGCTCAGTGATAAGGGAGTTTTGGGGATACAACAGTGTGCTAAGGTGAAAGAGGACTGCAGTAAAACACGGCAGAGACTCCATCATGAGGTGCTTTGCTGCATCTCATACCGAAAGGCTGAATGTAATAAAGAAAACATATTAAATCTGATTATTACAGTTGGAAAAAGGTTTTAGGTGATGTTTGTGTCTTTCAGTGGGACATCACCACTGAAAATAGAAAGATTGACTTTTTGAGTTGAGTAATAAGACTGAATTTCATTTCAACTTAAGAGTTTAACAAGTTGAACAAGTGACAAGTAATTTTCATTTTCATACAATACCTACATGATGACAGATTTTGTTCAAGATTGTGTGAACCAGGCTTTAACATGATCAGGATCGTCTTCTTTTGTTTGAAGTAATCTCGCCATTCTTATACCACATTGGTATATTAGCTGTTTTGATTTGAATCTCACAGAATTGAGAGCTGGCTCTTTTTCATTTGTTTCTCAAGTTATTTAAAATGACATGCTTAAAATCGATGGGTGGCAAAACATAAAAAAAACACAAAGCCTATACCCTGCCTTGACCACTGTCATTAGCAGTTTAGCACTGCCTCTTTGTCTGCAAAGCCATTAAGAAGCATAATTAGCGCTTCAAACACCAGGAGTTTTAACTGAAACTGAAAGCGCTCAAGGCAAACCTATCAAGACCAGATCGCCCCAGGGCAACGTGACGTGGACCATTACAGCTAGGCCAGGAATAAAAGATGAGAGGGCTGATAAAAATACAGTCTAATCGTGGGTGAAATTCTTCTCGCTAACTGAAGGAATGCAGTCATGTGGGTGTGTGTGTGTGTGTGTGTGTGTGTGTGTGATGGGGGGGAGGGAACGAAAAACCATGTTAACCTCCTCTCGGCTACAATTTTTCTTTTCTTGGACAGAGATAGCAATGAGTCTTAGTCATAGCTGCACATTTGACAGCAACAGTTTTTGAATTTCAGTACAACAATTGTCTCAAAACATGAACAAAATAGCTGAGTCTAAAAATTCATTTGAGTTTATATCGTGCGTGTGTGTGTGTTGCAGAGGCTCTGCTATAGTCAGGATGAGGCTACTTCACAGCATCTCTGTTTGTGTGACAGGCAGTCAGAGGAGAGTTAGAGCTGTGCAACAGAACGTCATCCTCTGGCCTTGACCACTGACAAGGTGCACAGGGTCTTGGATTGGAAGAATACACCACACATACACTCACACACAGTCTCACAAATAAGAACATATACCATAGTTCTTCTCCATGCACTTCCCTCCCATCTCTCTAACCACCCATCATTTATTGGCTAATGTCTCTTCTTGAGTCAGCCATCAAAATCTTGCTGCTGTATCTATTTTTTTATCCTCCTTCTTCCATCCTTCAAGGGGGGAAATCAGCTGCATCAGCAGTGTGCTTACCTTCTACCCTGAGAATACACACCACACACACACTCATACATCCACACATTGACTGAGTGAATAGGATTAAAGGATGAATGGCCTGATTTGGTCTATGCAGTTGTTGGCATGCCTATATTTTCAAGGAAAGAGCACAAACATACAAATGTTTAAATTAGTATAACTGCATTTGTGCGGCAGAGCAAATCCCCAAATGCAAATATAGGCGCCATGAAAGGTTGTTTTCTACTTAAATAAACCTGACTCAAAGTCTTTTGTGGGCCTTCTACATCCCCACATACATTGGCTTGTAAATGTATTCATACACCCTGAATTTTGTCACATTCATAACATTACAACCGTAATGTGCTTTATGGGGATTCTATGTAATAGACTAACACAAAGTAGCAGCTTCGTTTCAATTTGATAACCCTAATTAAATCCAGTGTAAAAAACTGCCTTCAGAAGTTACATAAGGAGTAGATTTAATCTACCTATGTCATTGAATATTTCAGGGAGCACTGTTTAATCCATGATGCCAAAATAGAAAGAGTATGGCATACTTCCAATCCTACCAAAACCTTTTTGAAAATGAACTGACAGGCTTGGTTAGGAAAGCATTAATCACTGAATGAGACCAAAAAGCATGGCTACTCTGGAGTAACTGTATTCAGACTGGTTGTGGCTCCATCTCCACTCTTTCTCTCAGCTCTCATGGCTTCACTTTAACTCTCTTGCTCCATGATCTCTCCCCCATTCCCATAGGTAAAGGTGGGCTAATTGGAAGCAGAAGTTCTTCATTGAGATGACTCTAAGGCCAGTCAGGTGGAAACTCTTCCTAATGGACCTCTGCTCTTTCCACACACAACATGAATACCTTTATGCTAAGACTTGCACTCGGACATATGGCCTGATCTTCGAAGATTCAAAATAAGGAGAGCTAAATACCTTGTGCAAAAAGAAACTGCACACCCAATAAGTACATGTTGCGGGTAATCTACAAAGCGAATGCTGCAGCTTAAAGTGGCATTGCTGGATAGATGATATCTCTACTATTTTTGTTTGACAATAAAAATATCTTGGCTCGTGCAAAGAAGTTTCACTCTCTTTGCCATCTGTTGTATCTATGTCCACAATGACCAGAGACATTTTTGCGTGCCAGTTTACACCTGCCTTTCAAATGTGTTAAATATAGACTCAGAAACTGCACTCGCAATCCATTTCAGGTTTGATAAATTGCGTTACGGGTGGTAAGGAATTACATTTGCATATCCTCCATAAATTTGCGCGTTCTGGTGATCAGCATATGTTTTGCATATTCATGAACGCAAACACACTAAAAGGTTTGCGTCCGCTGTTCCACTCATTTTACACCTGGTTTGTAGATCAGCTTTTCGCACCCAATCCAGTTCCAGTACATGCAAACCTTTTAAAAAACAAGCCCATAATGCTGGTGTGGTTGCACACATAAATATACACCTGTTCTTCTCTTTGGAGAACCACATTTTTGTTATGATTTGGGGTTGTTTGGTTTTTGATTTCTGGTTTTTTTCTTTATGTTTTTCACAGTTAAGGTTTTGAATCATGTTTCTGTTTGTTTTTCTTATATTTCTCACAGTTTTTGAATCATGCTTTGTTTATTATTTTTCTGGTTATGTTTTAGTTTTGTTCATGTTTTGTCAAGTTTGGTTTTTGGTTCTGGTCATGCTTTAGTTTTTGTTTGTATTCAAGAGTTTCTGTTCTTGCTCCAGCCACGTTCTGTTCTGTTCATCAAATTTATCCGGTTCACCTGCACCTTGTCAATCTGTCTTGTTCCACCTGGTTTTCACTCCATATATACACACCTGTTCAGTTAGTCATTGCGGAATCATTGTATCTCTACTCATGTCTTGTTTTGTGGACCATGCCATGCCTGTTAAGCCAGCCTGCTTCTGTTTTGTTCCTGCCTCTTTTAAGAGTGAGTTTTTGTTTGATTAAATTTTCACTTACTATCACGCTGCCTCCTCATCTGCATCCTGGGTTCCAATATCTCACAAAGTCGTAACACATTTTAGCCATTACTCAGCTGTCTTCATAATAGAAACAACCAATGATTTCCTAGAACTGTGCTGTTTTTGAGAACTTTTTAATTTCTCAATGCCTCTCTTTTTTTTCCTTCTCTTCATCACTTTGCCGCTCACTTGAGAAGTGCAGCAAATCCATTTGTCTGTTGCAGTATCAACATTTTCTTGCAACTTTTCCTCAATAGCAGCGAAGTCCCAGGCCAGTTTTTATTTTTTCCTTTTCACAAAATTGTCTGCATACCACACATTGCTGTGGCCAATATTACGTAACAAAATTTTATTTTTCCAACCCTTTACACATTAAACCAGCGTCTGTGTGTCTCCAGTTTTATCAGCGTTTGGCATGTGATTCAGGGCCATATCTGGCTCATACCAGATGATCGCGATTTGGATGCTGCAAGAATCCCTCCCAGTTTGTTGACCACCCCTTCTCCTCTGGCTCTGCATTACACCCTCTATCAAATCCCCTTTTCCCGCAGTGCTGTTGCAACTAAACCAAAATGGCTGCTTTCCAACTCAATTTGTGATCAGGTGAAAGGGCCATTTGCATGAACATGTGTCCTATCGTTTAGCTGATATCCTACTATGACAATCTTCCACAAAGGGGTGAAATCAGGCGTGCATTTGCGTCTCTTCTCTTTTTTAGCGTAATTTATCATCCCTAAGCTAGTGTTTTGGAGATTTGTTTTTTTTTTTTCCTCCATTGTGACACTTAAGGATTAAACCTCTTTTAATATTTAGAGATAACAAAGTGGAATGCAATACATTATATAGGATGCAAAATGCATGCAATGAGAAACAGAGCACATGTTGCAAAGGGGAAAAAAATGAAAGTGACATTTAGGAAGGGAAATTTCAAGGACGAGTTGAGTTGGGAAAGCAACACTGTGTTTTATTAGAAGATGTACATCAGGATTTAGATATGTTACGGCGATGCCCATGCACAGACAGCTCAGTTTGTAGTGACTGAAAATAGCTGAGCGGTGGACACCTGCTTCTCAATTCGCCTGTGCATGTGTGTGGTTGTAACAGATCTGCATCTATGTGGGTGGTAAATTGTTTTGATAGCTGAAAAAGGCAAAGCTGTGGTGAAAAGCTGTCCCTAACACGAAGAGGCTCTTTGCTAAAATTATATCACTGGTTTGCCACATGATGTGAGATATGCTAATTATTATTGATTCATGATTAGTACCTTTTGAAAATTGGCTATGATACTTTGGTGGTTCTTTTTGGTCTTGCTTTTACAAATCCCATTGTATTTACAAGAAGTTTTTTTTTTTACAGGGCCACTTTTTTTGACATAGTGTTTTGCTGATTATGATTTAGCTAAAGTGGCTGTGATATTGTTATTTAAAAAAACAGACTAATTCGGATTTATTGGGCTGTTGCGTTAATTAGCAATATTATTATTAAAGATAACAGATTTTAGTTCGTCTTAGACTGATACACACATGGAAGGATCTCTGAAAAGGTCTAAAATGACATGGTTTGAATTTGGATTAAACCAAAGTGAAAAATGTCAGCAACTTGGTCTTTTTAAATTATGTTTTAATGTATACTTTGTCACCAAAGTAAGCATGAATTATACACAGAAGTATACATGGCATGGCTTTTCAGTTAAGTCGAGCACAAAAATAATACATTTTGACATACGGCACCTTACAGAAATATTCATACCTCTTGAACGTTTTAAAGTTTTGAAGCTGCACATTAACAAACTTCTGTGTACAGTATTTTATTGGTGTTTTATAGGACAGACCTACTTGTATAATTAAGTCGAAGGGAAATGGTTAATGGTTGTCTAATATCTTTTGTTTATTAACATCTCAAATGTTTGCATATGTATTCCCTTTTCTTACTTTGATACCTCTAAATAAAAACTCGGCACAATCAATCCCCTTAAGAACTCACCTTAGTTAGAAATTTGATTTCACCTTGGTGAAATTTAATCTCAGAGTAAATACAGGTGTCTTTAAAAAAAATTGAAACCTTAGATGTGTTTTAGAAACTTTAATGGAGAAACAGCTTTATGAAGACCAAATAACACAGTTGTGGATAATTTAAAGCAAGCCCTGAATAATTCACGGAGCCCACTCTAGTACAGTCCATCATTGGAAATATGGAACACCTGCAAACAAACCAAGATATGGCCATCCCCCTAAATTGACTGACCAAGCAAGGCAAGGCAAGACCAAAGCATTAATCATAGAAGCAGCCAATAATCCCAGGGTAACTCTGTAGCAGGTGCAGAGATCCACAGCTCAGGTGCTAGAATTTCTTGACATGACAGCTATTAGTTTGGCACACTGCAAATCTGGCCCTTATGGTTACTGGCAGAAAGAAGTAGAAAAGCTGGTAAGAGTTGATGGGAAGATGGAGCTGAATACAGGGCAATCCTAAGGAAAACTGGTTAGATGCGACAGAAGACTTTAGACTGAGGTAGAGGTTTACCTTTCAGAAGGACAATTACACCTAACACACTGCCACACTGCTAGTTACAATAAAATAGTTTAGTTCAACACATAAGAGATCTGTGGCAAAACTTGAAAATTACTGTTCACTGTGCCGTCAACCATCCTTTGGAAAGGTGATAGAGTCATACCAAGGTGGTTCTACAAACTATTGACTCAAGAGAACTGAATACAAATGCACACCTGCAACTTTGTAGCGATCAGTAACATAAAATATAAAATGTATTGAATTTTTTTGTTGTAAGATGGTAAAGTTGAAGGAAATTTTTTGCAAGGCAATGTCATTCTACAATATGAAAGCTGTGGGAAATTTAACAGTAAAGAGAATTCCAACTGTAGTTCCAACTGCCAGTTCAAATCCCCCCTCAATCACTTCACTCGCCTTGTCTGATGGTGGTCAGAGGGCATGGTGGTGCCGATTGTATGACAGCCCCACTTCTGTCTGTCTGCCCCAGGGCTACAGTGTAGCTTACCATTGTCGGTGTGTGAATGTGTGGATGAATGGGTGGATGACTGATTGTAGTGTAAAGTGCTCTGGAGTCCTCAGACTTGATAAAGTACTACTATCAGTGCTACTATCAGATGTGTCCATGTTTACCCTAAATGAGGTTGTGTATTTTTTTTTATATAAAGAAGACTCTGGTGTAGCATTTTATTAAACAATCATGCAAAATAAAATGTGTATTTACTCATTTCATTTAATCCTGTTGTCTGCAACAAAAAAGGAGCATTAAGAAACACATTTGAATGTATAAAATTCCAAAGTTTAAAATGGAAGCTCAGCAGACAAATCAGCTAAAATAAATATATGTCCTTTTAATTTGGATCTTTAAAAAATATATATTTCTGAGAGAAGACGAGGTGTGACAGTACCACTGACTAAACTGTTAATTTTGAACAATTATGTATTAATGAGTATTCCGCAAAAGATTAAAATTTCACATTTAACCACAAGGACGGATAATATTGTAGTCCACAATTTGTTCCACACAGGTGGTTACTGAAACACAGCAATGTGTGGTGGTTTTAAATACAACATGCTACAACTGTTCTACATCTGTGCTCCTAGTTTATTAAGTCTGTTAAATGTCATGAAAGTAGTAAGTCATTAAACAAATATTGATAATTTCTCAACAGTTTTAGTACTTTCATTTACATTGGTGCAGCCAAATGCAATAAGAACACTACTCAGTCTCACTTTATGTTTTTTCGATGCTTCACTTTGTTCAGCATTCTCACCGCTCGGAAGTGAAAGTGAAACACATGCCATGACTTACTTTCTAAATAACTGGGCTAACAATTATCTGACAATTTGGGGGCACTCAGAGGATATAAAAATTATATTACCAAACACATTATTTATCCTTAAACATGGAAAAATAGGAAAACTTGAGATGGTGATGTCACAGGAAAAATAAATAACCTGGTACCGGTAACCAGCCCATCCCTACAATTTAATATAATATAGTCAAATGGCCCTGTCCAGGATGTACCCCGCCTCTCGCCCATAGACTGCTGGAGATAGGCACCAGCTCCCCCGCGACCCACTATGGAATAAGCGGTAGAAAATGACTGACTGACTGACTGACTGACAGTCAAATGGCAAAGAAGACTTACAGTTTGTTTTTTGACACCCAATCAATTCAATTTGATTACAACAATTCAGACATAGTTATCAGCGTTGGTCTGGTGTTCTGATTTTGGGGTTTCTGGGTATCATGTATACCTGAGTAATTTGGCTTTAACATCAAAGTTATAGTATGCCTAATAATATGTCCTGACATTGTGGTATGGTTTTATTTGGTACATGGTCTGGCCTGTGCCTGTAACAGAGTCATCATTTGATATTTATTTAAACATTTGAAACATACATATCCCTTTTTTTCTATTTCCACGGTTTGAGAAAACTTAAGATTATAAGAAAATAATGTTTACTAAATACCAGTAAGTTTGATCAGATCTGAAATTTGTGCAGCAAGAGGGTCCTGGGCTGATTCCCGGCCGGGGGTCTTTCTGCATGGAGTTTGCATGTTCTCCCCGTGCATGCGTGGGTTCTCACCGGGTACTCCGGCTTCCTCCCACAGTCCAAAGACATACCTGTTAGATTAATTGGTCACTCTAAATTGCCGTTAGGTGTATTTATGAGTGTGTGCATGGTTGTTTGTGTGTTGCCCAGCGATGGACTGGCGACCTGTCCAGGGTGTACCCCGCCTCTCGCCCATAGACTGCTGGAGATAGGCACCAGCTCCCCCGCGACCCACTATGGAATAAGCGGTAGAAAATGACTGACTGACTGACTGACAGTCAAATGGCAAAGAAGACTTACAGTTTGTTTTTTGACACCCAATGTTTTTTGACACCCATCATTTTTTTTTTTTTTTTTTTTTTTTTTCCTCTAAGAATAAAAACAAGTCTTTAGAACACCTCAAAAACTGTTGCATGAATCATGGAATTTAATATCTGAAAAAAAAAACAGGTAAAATTGACTGTTTACTCAGACATTTTTTGTGATCTGTGTCTGTTTTAGTGTTACCTCCCACACTGACTCCTGTGTTTCAACGTTTTAAAGACATCTCTGCAGTTACTCTGTTTGCCAAAGAAACAATATCTGTCAAGCCTCCCTGTCTTGTTGAGAACATTTTAACACTGTATGGATGATTCCAATTATCACAAAGTTTTCTTTGAATGCATGTTGGTGAGTTTGCATCGAGGTGGGAACCGCAAGGCAAGCCCACTTGAGACTTCTTTCCTAACTTTGTTATCAACTACATTTTGGTTTTGGATCACCTAACTGACCCTTTTTTCTTGTTTGTTCTGTTTTTTGTTCCTCAGGTTAACTGGGTTCCAGCTGCCTTCACCCATTGTTAGTACAGGCTCCAGACTCACCTTGTGGCTGCTGTCTGATTATGCTGTCAGCGGGCAGGGATTTAAAGCAGTTTATGAAGGTAAGAGTGGTTAGATGTTTTATGGTGATTGTTTATTTTTCTTTCAGAATACATCTTTAATGGATTAATTGAACTTAACAAAATCTTGAAAAAAGCCATGTAAGTTCCCAATAAGTTCTATTTTTAAGACCTAAAGATTTCTTATCTTTAGCCCAGTATTTCAAATTCCTTTACACAGTCAAATCTCTTTTTTTTTACTTAGGAATTAAAAGCAACGGGAAAAGGAAATCATTTCTTGTATATTTGTATTGTTAATTGGATCCTTTTGTTATTTAGTAGACCACTAATGACATTAGTTAACTAAGGTATTTTTTCTTTTAAAAAGTATTTGATTTTCATATGGAAAATTTGTAGGAAATGTCTGTTCCATTCTGAAAGAATGGTGAGCTTTGGGGGCCACTTACATGAAAGTAGTTTGTTAGTGCTTTAGAGGTATTGTAAATGTTAGGCAGGGGTGCGTTTGTCTCCTCTGGAAACTAAGCTTCTAGACCATATATATATACAGAGGTTGGACAATGAAACTGAAACACCTGTCATTTTAGTGTGGGAGGTTTCATGGCTAAATTGGACCAGCCTGGTAGCGAGTCTTCATTGATTGCACATTGCACCAGTAAGAGCAGAGTGTGAAGGTTCAATTAGCAAGGTAAGAGCACAGTTTTGCTCAAAATATTGAAATGGACACAACATTATGGGTGACATACCAGAGTTCAAAAGAGGACAAATTGTTGGTGCACGTCTTGCTGGCACATCTGTGACCAAGACAGCAAGTCTTTGTGATGTATCAAGAGCCACGGTATCCAGGGTAATGTCCGCATACCACCAAGAAGGACGAACCACATCCAACAGGATTAACTGTGGACGCAAGAGGAAGCTGTCTGAAAGGGATGTTCAGGTGCTAACCCGGATTGTATCCAAAAAACATAAAACCACGGCTGCCCAAATCACGGCAGAATTAAATATGCACCTCAACTCTCCTGTTTCCACTAGAACTGTCCGTTGGGAGCTCCACAGGGTCAATATACACGGCCGGGCTGTTATAGCCAAGCCTTTGGTCACTCTTGCCAATGCCAAACGTCGGTTTCAATGGTGGAAGGAGTGCAAATATTGGGCTGTGGACAATGTGAAACATGTATTGTTCTCTGATGAGTCTACCTTTACTGTTTTCCCCACATCCGGGAGAGTTACGGTGTGGAGAAGCCCCAAAGAAGCGTACCACCCAGACTGTTGCATGCCCAGAGTGAAGCATGGGGGTGGATCAGTGATGGTTTGGGCTGCCATATCATGGCATTCCCTTGGCCCAATACTTGTGCTAGATGGGCGCGTCACTGCCAAGGACTACCGAACCATTCTTGGGGACCATGTGCATCCAATGGTTCAAACATTGTATCCTGAAGGCGGTGCCGTGTATCAGGATGACAATGCACCAATACACACAGCAAGACTGGTGAAAGATTGGTTTGATGAACATGAAAGTGAAGTTGAACATCTCCCATGGCCTGCACAGTCACCAGATCTGAATATTATTGAGCCACTTTGGGGTGTTTTGGAGGAGCGAGTCAGGAAACGTTTTCCTCCACCAGTATCACATAGTAACCTGGCCACTATCCTGCAAGAAGAATGGCTTAAAATCCCTCTGACCACTGTGCAGGACTTGTATATATCATTCCCAAGATGAAATGACGCTGTATTGGCCGCAAAAGGAGGCCTTACAGCATACTAATAAATTATTGTGGTCTAAAACCAGGTGTTTCAGTTTCATTGTCCAACCCCTGTATATATAAATGCTTCTTTGAGTAAATATTTAAGCTCTTTGTTTTTGGTCATATAGTATCAGCAGTTTATACACAGTGTATTTTGTAAAGTAATATAGATCTTTACTTGCGTGATGCTTTCGGTGCAAAGGGAAACTAACTAAAAGAGATCAGGTTTGTTAAGCAACAGGAGGAATTGATACAAAGTCGTAATTACCTGTCTGTCTACTCACATGACACTGGCAAGACCCACTGCAATGACCTATGCCATATGGGAAAAGAGAGATGCTCCGATGTGCTGACATGTGGTGCTGCCCTCTAGGTTACAGTGAATGTTAATTGGAGAGTGAAAAACAGCCGTGATATGCAAATTAAAGAACAAGCTCACTTTAACTAAGTGAATAAGACACAATTTCTGCATTGATAGTACATGTTGTATCTGAAACATTTAGTGAAGACATACAGCTAGAGGGAACAGGTTATTTATGTTGTTCCATAAAGGAACACTAGGAAGTCTTTGTAACTTCTGGTTAGAAAATATTGGCTAGAAGCCGAGAAACCGCAGGATGATATAATTTTGCTTTTAGCTGATTAGGGCAAAGGCTGTTTGAGTGGAGGCCACTGTCAATGGCTGCTGTTATGTTTTGATTTATATTAGTTCACAGAAAGTTCAACAATAAACAAGTTAGTTACACAAAAGATGTTTAAGTAGTCTGATGTCTCCATCATGTAAGCATGATACCTGCCTGATGTCACATACAGGTAAATATATATATTGTAAAAAATATATTGTAAAATATTTCAGTGTTTTTTGTCACTAATTTCAGTACATGAAACTCAATTATTATATAGATTTATTACACATAGAGTGGAATATTTTGAGCCTTTATTTCTTGTCATTTTGATGAATATGACTTCAGATAATGAAAACCCAAAATTCAGTCTCTCAAAACATTTGAATATTACAAAAGATGAATAAAAAGGGCTATTTTAAACATAAATGTCAGGCTTCTGAAAGGTTTGTTCATTTGTATGCATTCAATATGTGATTGTGGTATTATTTTTTTCTTAAATACCTGCATCAATGTGGTGTGGCATGGAGGCAATCAGCTGTAATAGAAGTCCAACTTGCTTTGAGAGCGGTCTTCAGGTTATCTGGATTGATGGTCTGGTCTCTCTTATCTTCCTCTTGACAATTCAGGTCAGGCAAGTTTGCTGGTCACTCAAGCACACTAACACCATGGTCATCAAACCAGCTTTTTGTACCTTTGCCAGTGTGAGCAGGTGCCATGTGCTGCTGGAAAATTAAATCAGCATCTGCATAAAGCTGGTCAGCAGAAGTGCTCTAAAATTTCCCAGTAGATTGCTGTGTTGAGTGTGCTTCAGAAAGCACAGTTGACAAAAGCCAGCAGATGACATGGCACCTCAAATTATCACTGACTGGAAACTTCACACTGGACTTCAAGCAATGTGGATTCTTTGCCTCTCCACTTATCCTTCAGACTATGGGACCTTGTTTTATCCCATGATTGTGTAGCTTGAGGCTCAGGAACCCTTAGCAGGTGTTCAAAGTTAATTAGCTGGTTACGGTGTGACACCATCAGTTTCCAATACTTTTTCAAAGTATTCTAATTTTCTGAGACACAATATTTTGGGGTTTTCATTATCGATAAGTGATACTTGTCAAAATCACATTAAATAAAGGCCTGAAATATTTCACAGTATGTGTAATAAATCTACATAGTATGAGTTTCACTTCACTGAAATGAGTGACAGAATATTAAACTTTTTCACGATATTCTAATTTTTTGAGATTTAATTCTAGTATTCATTTTTAGTACAGATGTATAGTTTTGCATTGTATTCCTTATGCTCAGTGTGGGTTAGGTTGTGTATGTTAAACTTGTGTTGGTCCTTTTTGTAGATGATTGATGTTTACTTTTGAAGTTTGTTGCAGGTCATTTCATTGCAATGAAGTATGATGGACAACCACAAGCCTGTATGCAAACAGGATTTGTACATAATCTCATTTTGCTGTCCCCTAAAAAGTAGCAAAACTGCACATGTTCATTCTCAGCATATCTACATTGCTAGGTTTATAAATGGATTAAATTATACCCTGCATAGCTTATCCTAAGATTACTTTATTCACCTGCATCTTTAGATGATGACTTATGTTTTTTTTTCTTCCTGCAACTATTCTGAAACTCATTAAAGGTTCCTGCAAAACTATTAAATAACTTTTTTCAGACTTTGGAAAGCAAAGACGTTTTGCCACTTCAGTAGACTGCTTCACCTTGTGCAGAAGTAATACTTTATTTTATTGGGGAGGGGGTCATTTTGGACAGGAGGCTGAATATTATTTGTTAACGATAAGTGGTTGTACTCAGATTTTTGTACATACGTGTGCATTGAAAGTCCCTTTAGTATGTTTGCTTGAAGATGTCACAGAGGATGTTTCAGGGTGATTGGCTGTTAACACTGAAGCTTTTGGCGGTAAAATGTTAGCAAACTGACATCTTTTTATATTAGGACCATGCTTACCAACCACCATTTTGGTGTGAGCTCATCTTGTCTATATTAGATATGTTCTTTTTCAGCCCACACTGCAATAAGCCTAAGTGCTGCACAGTCCATCTCCCAAACACACTGCGTAATGGGCAAGACCACTCTGAATCCTTTCCCTCTTGTCACCATGGCAACCCCACCTCACTCTTTCTTTCTGCCCATATTCTTTCTTTTTCTACTCTCTGTCTCTTTGCAAACTCTTTGTTCATATTTAATCTGTAGTAATGGAGAAACAGCTAAAGGAGGCAAAGGGATTTGGAAACATTTGCTAAGCCTCAGAAAATATCTTCTTGGAGTGGTAAAGCACTCTTATCTTCTCATATGTTGCTGCAATCCTAGTGCATAACCATTACATCTTTTACCCCACTATTTCTCCCTCTTCCATTTCCTCTATACACTCTGCACCTTGTTCCTGATCCTCAGTACCTCCTTTGTGATATCTTCACTGTTACGCCTGCTGTCTCTTTCCTGAATAATAAAGTGCCGTGATGATCATCAAGTCATGTTTTGCCAAGCTTCTTTTCTGTCTATGTCTCAGTTGCATAATCAATGTGCCTCCCAACTGGGTCATGTGAAGAAATAACTCAGCCAACTCTTCTGCATGTATCAAGTTATGCCCACCCACCCCACCCCCCACCCAATATCTGTGCTATCAAAGTAAATTATATGGGTATTTATCAATTAAAAAGAACTAAAGTATGTTAAAATAGGCTTTCTTGTGATAAGTTCTTTTTTCTTGAACTTTATACGAAAGTCAGTGAGAGCTCAAGGGAGTCCCTGCAGCATCATTGCTTTTTATGCATCCATTAGAGCTGATCTAGATTATTGATTCTTTCTTCTAACTAAACCATCCCTGGCCCTTCTCTTCTTTTCTTCCACCTCGCTCTGTGCTTGAGAGAGAGGAAGGTGGGGAAAGACTGACTAAAGGTGATGAGAGAGCAGCGGAGCGTGAGAGAGTTAGTGTCTGATTGAAAACGGAGGTTTGTCCCCAAAGTGATTTGGTTTCTCCAAATGAAAGAAATGACAGAGGTTAAGAAAAATATTCTTGGCTTCAATTCTGTAATCGTCCCCTTTTTGTTATTAGAAACAACGAATAATAAATATTTAGTGAATGGTAATAATGGTCTTGATTGTGTGTTTGTGTTTGAGATTTAAAAGGAGATCTTAACTGGCTTTATTACATGCTGAGCACCTAAGAGATGATTTCTTTGAATATTGTTACTGTTTCCTCTGGTGAAATTGATTTGATTAGGCAGAATTTGCAGAAGTAATTTAGGCAATTTTAAACACTTTGGTTGCCACACTCCATGTTTGTTCTTAACTTGACCTTGTCACCTTCATATATTACAGTATTTTTTCCAAATACCTAGCTCACACTTTATTATTATTGTCATGTTTGTATTATTGGATTTTTGTGAGTAAAAACTGGGTCAAGACCAATAGCTCAGTGCCATTTAATTTGTGTATGTTGTTCTCCTGCTCACAACCGAGTAAAATAGAGTTATTGTACTGTTTACTAATAAACCAATACAGTATTTCTGTTAAATTACTTAATTACAGTTAAATATGGGCAGTATGTTAGAAACCAGAAAATGGCTGTACTCCCTTTAATTTTAACATGGTTTCAAACTGCCAGTGACCTTAGTTAGGACAATTTGGAATGTACTTTCAATATATAGGAATCACAATATATATGTGGTTGATTTTTATATTCTACTGTAGCTTGAACAGGTTGTACATTTATACAGCAATTTGTCAATACAATCTAATTAAACTATTTAATCGAACAAGAGTTAAACTATGTTTTTTTATTTACTATACCCCAGAAGTAAGATGAGTGTTTTGCAATTTGTATAGATGTTGCCAAATGTGCTGTATTATGCATTAGCTAGGCTAAAGCAAAACTGGATATCTACAGGAAGAATGTAGAAACTCTCATGAGATTGGCTTAAAACCAAAGTAATGATCTGCATTATAAAGGTAGTCTGAATAATGAAAGCATTGAATAGATTTTTGAAGACAAGACTTGGGTTTTAGATTCGAGAAAATAAGACACATTTACATTTAAGACAAAAATCTTCTGTAAAATAAAGAATGTTGGAGTAAGATCTTGTACCAAATCTTCATAAAGAAAAGAATAGAATAAGTAGTCTAAAGTAAGTTTATTTGTGGTACAGAGGTGTTAGAAGATGAGATATTTGTGGATGAGATGCATTTCTAAAATAAATGAAGGCAGATGGAGACTTACCTGCCCATTTTTGCAGCACATTCCAACATTATGAAACCTCAATTAGAATTTGTATGTACCATACAATTTTAGATGATTTTCATCATAGGTTCATCCAAGAGATCTGAATGTTGTCAAGTGAAAAGGAAAACAGAGTAAGTCAGCCTAGAGAAGCGGACAGGAGGGTATGACTGAACAAAAAACACAAAAAAAGAAAACACTAGGTATCAGGACTGATCACATAAGTCAACACAATATTATACACAATATACAATACCTAACACAGGAGTAACTCATACCTCAGCCAATAAGTGACAACAACTAAATTAAGACCTTCACATCATAGCTACAGAGGCCTAAGTTAATCTGCTGTGTTAAATTTGACTATGTCTATTTCAGATTTGAGTGGCATACCCGTGGTTGAGAAGAAGTTGAAAAGATCAATTTTTGAACATTTTGTGTTAGACTTTGCTCATGTAATATGTTTCAATCTTTGTCTAGTTTTATTAATGCAGGTAATGGATCCTTGGCAATATCACAGAACAACTAGCTGGGTGACAATAGGGGGATCTGGCGTAATCTGTGTAGTGGTAAAACAATACACTATAATAATAAATGACCAAATCTAAAGAAGAAGTTATTTATGTCAGGTTTCCAGTGGGG
The DNA here is from genome assembly GCA_036173005.1 of Crenichthys baileyi. NCBI lineage: Eukaryota > Metazoa > Chordata > Actinopteri > Cyprinodontiformes > Goodeidae > Crenichthys > Crenichthys baileyi. The sequence continues at coordinate 117,232 of JAHHUM010001262.1, forward strand.
ATACGAGGGCAGCTGATAAACGCTAAAAAAGTACTCCGTTGTGAGAGGTTTAAAGAAAAAACCTTGCCAATGATGCCTTTTCAAGAAAGGACGATAAGACAGATTGTACGATGTAGTACTTTGAAGCTGCTGATTGGTGTGGTAGGATAAAAACGGTAGACTGAGCCACCGTTTTATCTCTCTTTAGTGTTTCTGTCAAAGAGAGCAGAGCTGCTTTACTAGAGTGACCACGCTTAAAGTCAAACTTATTAGAATCAGTGAGTTATTTCAGAGGAAAGAAAATCTTACAACTTTTGAAAAATTTTTCTTTGGACAAGCTTAGATTTAGAATTGAAGTAAAAAAAAAAAACTGGCTAAACACTTTAAACTTAATATTTTTTTCTGAAATGCTCTTTAAGCAAAGGTTATACCTAAAATTTGTGCATATTTTAGACTAACATTCATTAAGGTACTTTTTTAAAGGAATTAATGAAAGTATGCTGCAAACAGTAATTGCTGTCATTTTTAAAGTCTGAAATGTTTTTTTGTTTTTTTTTGACCAAAGTCAAATTTTACACCTAAATGATAAAATAGCTACTAATTCAACTAAACACTAAAATATTTGTACATATGTACAAACAAATTAGAAGTATACATTTTGCTTCATCAGATGCCTTCTTTTATTTCCATGGTCATTTTGTTTTGGAAACGGAGACAAATTAAATGCTCTGGTGGTTTTGGTTGAACTGAAATTTTGCCTCCGCCAGAACAGAAATCATTTCAAATTTTTTCCTTGTCACAGAACTGCTCCAAGTAACAAGCTGTTGCTTTCTGTGTTTTGCTGTGGTGTTTGCTCAAAGGAGATGGTCACAAAAACAAGTATATATACTTACATTTGATACAATTTGAAAAATGCAGGGTGTTTGACTGAGTAAGCAGGGTTCTGCTCTGGCAGGTTCTTTTTTTTTTCTGGAGTTTTAAGTCAGCTGCTAGTGTGCCTGGCCATTAAACACTTCTGACACATAATTAAGGTTTGATTGTCGTGCTGAATTTCTTTTTGAGCCTAATAAAGACTTTGCTTCCAAAGCTTCCACAGAAACTATCAGTCACACACGCATGCAGTTCCTTGCAAAAGTAGTCATACATAAAGTTTCCCTCTTTTTGTCACATTACAACCTAACGTTGCTATGTATGTTGTGGGTAGGTTTTCAAAATGTTTAAAAATAGAAATCTAGAAAGCGTGATGTGCATTTCTGTTCACACCCTTTTACTGATACCTCTAAATAAAATCCAGTGCAACCAGATGCCTTCAGAAGTCCACTAATTAGTGAACAGTCTATACATATGCAATTTAATTGTAGTATAAATACAGCTAAGTTAAGGCACTCAGAATCTGGTCAGAAATAATAGGAAGATGAATGTAGGTAAATACCGACAATCCTGTACAAAAAACTGCAAAACCTGCAAAAATAAAACTGGTGCATAACTTCACTTTCTAGCAAGACAACAACCCCAAACATATAGCCAGAGTCCAAATGGAATGGTTTAGATCAAAGCATTATCATGTGTTGTAGCAGCCTCATCAAAGTCCAGATCTAAATTCAACTGATAACCTATAACAAAACTTAAATGTTGATTTTTTTTTTTAAAGCTGCTTTCCATTCAGTTGTACTGAACTTGAGCTTTATTGTGAAGAAGAATGGTAAAAAGAAACACAGTCTGTAGATGTACAAAGCTAGCAGAGACGAATTCCAAAAGACTTATAGCTTGAATTGTGGTAAAATGTTTTTTCAAGAATTTTTGACTGGGGTCAAGGACCTGAATATAAATGCACACCTTTCAGATTTTTATCCGTAAAAATTGTTAAACTTTTATTCTACTTTAACCACAGTTTGTGCAGGTCTGTCACAAAAAATCCCATTAAAATACATAGTTTGTGGTTACACATATGAGAAAGTTCAAAAGATATAAATACTTAAGCAGTGCACTGTGCTTGCCATGAAATCTTAAAGCACTAAAAAAAACATTTTATAGAGCAGTAATACATGTTGCTACCTATATTACAATTATATTTACTCATTGTTGTGTTGAAAAGTGACCAAATAACACAACCAAGTAAGCGCTTCTTTGACTCATAAGGTTTTAGTTTAGTGGGGGTTTTTGCTTCCTCTGTCTATGCGAAGCACTTTGTGGTTTTTTTATCTGTGGAAGCTGCTAAATAAATAAAATGTACTTAACTGTTTACATAGCTGTGGTCATACTATTTCTAATTTGCATCAGTTTTTGTGGTCGGGACTTGACTACTTGAGTAGTCTTTGTTCCTTCCTCACATTATGCTAATACTTATATTAAACTTCGCAAAAAATTTGACTATTTTTTATTTTTTTATTTTCATAGACATAAGTAAAGACCACAGTGAGCAGTTGCTGCACAAGTCACTTCTCAGCTTGTTATTTCCTTAACAGACTGAACAAGACACTGTTTTTATTTTGATCTTCTTTCTCCTCCATTGCCTTTTCCCCATTACATCCTTTCTGGGTGATTGGGTTGCATGACATAGTCCAGTCTGTGGTAAGGACAGTATGTTTGGCTCCCCAGATAAGGGGTGGCAAGCAACATCCCTGCATCACACTGATGTTTCACACTGACACAAACACTTCACACACTGACACAAACACTTCACACACTCTACCCAAACACATCCATTCGAGAGTTATGTCTCCACAAATGGAGACATAACTCTCGTTCGGACATTACATCTGCTGTTCAGTAGAGTTTGCACAAAAAGTAATTATTCTTTGCGACGTCCCAACTTTGGTAGGGTTTGCAGGATCTCAGGAGCTGTGTGAATGTCTACTTTACTGTAGCTGTCTGGTGTTATATTTTCATAGATTAAATTATGGGTGAAATAATTACCACAAGAGCTCCAGTTTGGGAGATGCCCTGACCCACTTGTCTAGTCATCACAATTTGACACTTGACAAACTCGTTCAAATCCTTATTCTTGCCCATTTTCCAGCTTCTATCACATCAGTTTTGAGAGCAAAATTTTCTTTTCCTGCTTCATTTATCCCACCCACTATTGCCATGATGAGTAGATAACCATTCGTCACTGGTCAGTTTTCATTATAATAAAAATAATAAGTTAGTCTTTATATCTCACAATGGAGAAATTATCCTCTGCATTTAACCCATCACCTAGGGAGCAGTGGGCTGCCATTGTGCGGTGCCTGGGGACCACTCAGGGGCTAAGGATCTTATTCAGGGACCCAGAGTGGCAGCCTGTGGGATTCGAACCAGGGTACTTGTGGCCTCTGCAGGACGCAAAATGCCCCTGCTCTACAATCGCTAGGTCACCACTCTCCCCAGTTATGTTATGCCTAATCAGTGTATATGTAGAGAAGTAAGTAAAGGAAATCTGTAATCTGTACACCTAAATTAAAAGTGGCCTAATACATGCAAAAATTGGCATAGATTTTGCATTACTCAACCTGATCCAACAAGATCATGGACTAGTGTATGATTTCAGACCATGTAGCACCGACAAGAGCATGTCCACAAAATATTTGTCCGGCAATTCCCCTACACTGATTATGTTCCTGAGTCCTCTATTTGCTATTCTCTTATTTGTTGCTCAAATGCACTTAATGCTTCATAGCCATAAAAACTTATTAGGGTCATCTTCACCATGTTACTGTTGTTACAAATTCAGTTGCACTAAAGATGTTTTTTAGATTAGATGAATAATAGTGGTACATAGGTTGGCACTGTTCTCCTTGCACCTTGCAACCCACTCATATGACCCCTGAGGTGGATTAGAGGTGTAACAGTGATGGGTCAACTTCAACCCCGTGTTCTGTGTCCACACTTTGAGCTTATTGCAAAGGCTCACAGATTGACAGTATGATTTAAAGGTGTGTTCTAATACTGGAATGTTTGTCCTTATGCTTAGAGCCAGTAGTCTTTCTTCTTTTACTTATTTTATATTCCACTGCATGTGTTCTTTTGGATGTACACATTACTTTGTAATGACTAAACATATGTTGATTACAAGTAGCATAACAATTGTCTCACTGTGAAGAGCAAATGAAAATTGAGCGGCATGACAGTTGCACAAAGTGAGAGACTGAGACAAATGTTTGGGCATTTGGACCGATGCATTTGGTATTTTGTGTATACAGATTGTGGGACAATGCAGTAATGTATGCAGTGCTTCACAGGGTTTCATGTTTGTTGTATTCATGTCTGTGTTGTGGCTCGCTTGAAATACCCAGTGTGCTCCCTGCTGTTACCACACTGAAAGGTTTACCTTCACTGCATTTAAAAAAAAAAACATGACATGGGTCATGGAAAACAGAAACTTAAAGTGAGACTAAGTATGGCAGAGAGGAGTAGGATAACGAGTAATAAAGGGACTTGCTTCCATTGCTTTGGTGGGTGTCTAAAACTTAAGGGGATGTTTTGGTATTCACCCCCCCTCCCCTTATCTTGCTAATTTAATTCTAGGCAAACCTGACTTTTCGATCAATATGTACAATTAGTCAAACTTGTATTTACTTTTTAGCCCTGAGCAATGACGAAAACATTGTAATTGATAAAAGAATGATTATTCAGTTTTTTTTGACAGCATGTTGCATTGCATAGTAAATAATCTTTGTTTTCAAAAAAGTTAAAAAAATTGTAGTGTTAAAGTTGAACAGTTGTTTCCTTCAACTTCAAAAAACAAAAGCAAAAACAAAAAAACACCAAGGAGAACCAAGTGTTACATGAAGCTGAACTTCGGACTCTACAAGTTCACAGGGACGGCTTTTTGAAGATGTTTTGACCTCAGTTTTGACCGCAGTATGTCAAGATGGAAACTACCGTAACACCCATTCTATCCGAAGGTCTGATTTCACTCAGGAGCCAAAACAATAACGCATCAATACGTCAAAACTTCACAATACGAGTCATATCAACCTGCGAAGGGCTCTGAACTTCAAACCGAATAAAGCTAATTAGAAACACTAAAAGCATCCTCTCTTAAACTTAAAAAAACACAAATGTCGGAACACTAGGTGCCTTGTGTGTTCTGGTTGCAAATTGTGATTTTTCCCTGATAGATATTTAATACAGAAAAAAATGTTGAGTGTGTTGGTAAGAGTGTGGTGAAATATGTATGGTTGAAAATGTCATACTGTTACATATGTATTCAGGCAGGCAGAGTAAACACCGCCTGATTGGTGCTGTTTTGTTTTGAAATTAATATAAATTATTTTGAGTTGGACAAAATGGTTTCAGACACAGTGTACCTCATGTCTTAAGCAACATGTTCCTTAAATGTGAGTTGTGAAATATGATTATAAATGCTGTTGAAATATATGGTGTGTTATGAATTTTTTCTATAAGTGCTATGCATTTCGTGGGGAAACTGACTGCACCTGTAAAATAATTGTGATAAAATATTTTTGTCATATCGCCTACCGCAAAAATACAATAATGATACAAAAGTTTGGGGTAGTAGCTACAGGGAATCTTTTTGCACCACCCTGCTCGAGGGCATTCCAAAAACCATGTCAGAGAAACACAAGCAGCGCCACATGACACATTTGCTATGCTGTTACTCATGCACAGCTCTGTCTCTTCCAGTGCTATGCATTTTTTAGATGGTGAGCTCATCTCCCCAAAAAGCTCCACAAAGCCAAATAGCTCTTTTTTTCTTCTTTTGGGATGAAGGAATGAAATGTAACCTCGAAACAACTTTACTGGTATTAGCTGCTTTGTTTCAAGTCTTGAAAAAGTTAGCAGCGTCAGTTCTATACAACCCTGGCACAATCTTTCAACCCTTTGTTTAAAATGGCTGATTCTTTCTTGGAAACGTCATTTGTCTAGTCCAGCCGTTAGTAAGTTCAGTTATTTTTTGTTTTCTTCTCAAACAAGGGGGAAGTTCTGTATTTGATAGGAAGGGGGGGGTCATAATTTGTCAAATAACATTTATAACCTGTGCATGCAACAATGTACACAGAAACCTCTGTTGGTCTTGTTTTTCAGCTGATGCAATATTTAAAGACTGGTGATTTGTTCCTTGCTCTGCTGTTAGTTCTCCATGTGTTAATTAGTGTGTGTTTACATAAATATGCTACATACTGAATACAACTGCATATTAACACATGCTGTATGAGTGTTTGTGCTATCAGGTTAATGAAAAGCAATTGTTGAACCTTGAGAAGGTTAAACATGCTTGTGTAGGTGTGATAATTGTGTTCAATTTGTAGACGATTTACCATTGTTAACCTATATTTGAGAACTTTATTGTCTTTTAAAGTCACTGACCTCGCTTTCTTGTTCTTGAAATTATCCCTGTGGCTGCATTTATTTTACTTTCTCGAGTAGTAATCATTTCTCCTTTCTTCTGGCCGGTACTTCACCAGAATTGCTTGATTTATTTTTTAGCTCGATAGGCTTGTTTTCCTTTGTTCCCATTCTCATCTGCTTGACACAATGCTACTTTGTGTATGCAGTGCATGTATTATTCTTGGAGTAAGATGATTAAATCAAGTTTTGAGTGCATGTGTATATTCAAGTATGAACGTACTGTACATTTAAAGCTGAGGTGATTAATATCATTTTGTGTTATTTGGCATGATAATACTGAAAGTAAAAGCCATGTTGTGTCAGATGGAAAGCTTTGTGACTTATATGCCCTTTTCACCTTGCAAATTTAAGGTGCAATATGTAGCAAAATGGATAAAAAAGCTTTGGTAAAATGGCGTCTTTTTTATGCTTTGATATTTGTATTGCCAGACTGGAAAAAGGTTGCCTATTTGATGGTAACATGTAATCCCTGATTCCTGCTAAAATGTGAATTACAGTTTTTACAGCGATTTGAGGTCATTACTTAAGCCTAACTATGCCAAAGTATTCCCCTAAATTTCTTTAATATTCTTTATGTTGCAACCAGAAACTTCTTTTTTTTGTTGTTGGGATAACGTAGAACATCACTAGGATGTAAAAGGAAAGTGATACGTTTTAATTTATGTTTTGCAATTTAGGGCTCTCAATCTCCAGTCCTTCAGAGCTACTGGCCTGCAACCTTTAAATGAATTCCTGCTCCATCACACCTGAATCAAATGGCTGATTTACCTCCTCAGCATGTCATCAACCTTTGAAAAAGCCTGGTAGTGAGCCATTTGTTTGATTCAGGACAGTAGCTCTTGGGAACTGAAGCTGGAGATCCCCGGTCTAAGTGATTTTCTTCAAACATTGCCCTGTATTTCACTCTATCCATTTTTCTATTAACTCTGATTAGCTTTCATGTCTCTGCTGTTGACAAGCATTACCACAGCACCACTATGTTTCCCCGTACGGGTGGAGTATTCCAGGTGATGTCCAGTGTTAGGCTAAAAAGCTCATTCTTGGTCTCATCTAGCCAAAGCACCTTCACGTCTTTCCTGTACAAGCTTTGTGGCAAACTTTTAATGAAACTTCTTTTGTATTCATTTTAACAATGTCCTTCCTCCTGCCACTCTTCCATAAAAAAAAATGTTTTGTAGTGTGCACGACCAATTTTTTTATTAAAAAAAGTTGCATGTTAAGGCATGTTTTTTTTTTCGGCACCAGCAGAGGTATGATTTTGCATTTTCTTCTGTTCCACTTGTTTTACTGAAGTCATCTGGTGATGGTCTGCCCAGCAAGCAATTTTTCGTTTCTACAGTCACAATCAATAAATTGGAATATGCGTTATGAGGAGGCTCATTTGTCAAATTAAAAGTACCTTTTAAAAATTAACTTAAAGCAGGTATTAAACATACTTTCATTAAGTCCACATTTCTGTATTAATGATGTTATTGTTGTTGTTCTGATATAATATTCTAATTTTAAAAGTGTTTTCATGAGAAGTAAGATGTTGATAATTTTCATCATACTCAACAGAAATAAAAGCTTCAAAACATCAGGCTGTGTGTAATCTATATAATGTTTCATTTAGTAAATTTAAGTAATGAAATAAAAGGAACTTTTTTTTAATCATTGCAATTTATTAACACTAGGACTCCTTGACGGCGAGCATTCTGGATGCGAGGACGGTGATGATGTCATCGCATTAACATAAAATTTTGGTTTTGACAAGAATTTATAATAGTATTTGATCAAAACCTATTATGTTTTATTATTATTTGTAAATAGTACTGAAAAATAATACAGAGTAGCGGGTACATTTAAAAACAAAGCTTTACTAATCTGACCAAAAGCTGGACAGCTCCATGTTACGCCCCGCTTTCACTTCGCGGACATAAACTAGCGCTAAAAATGCCTTCAGCTCATCCACACTCATGTCCGAGGAGGAATCATCTCCTAAAATTCTGCGGGGCTCAGCCACACTGCAGCCCTGAATGTGGATAAGCATTTCGGCATCCACCACGCAGAGGAACGCGGTCTGGGCATCTTAGATCAGGCCTCCCTCTACTTTCTTCCTCCCCTACCACTGTCCACACAGCGCCATCCTTTCCTATCTCCTCCTCCTTCCCAGGTGTGCGCTCGTCTTGCGATGAAAACGCTGTAAAGCGCAGAATAGATTGTTGTTACTGGGCTACTATAGCTATGACCTAACTTATTGTTTATTTCTTTGTCCATTATCAGTACCTTGATTTGTAGTTTCTCTCCTGCCAGTGAGCTGGATTGCTGGGTTTATAGCTGGGCACTGGGCACCTGGCTCGTCTCCCCCTGAACCTGCGCTGATTGTGGCACTGTTGCTATAGTTTATATGTTATTAGTTTACAAATCTGTAAACTATAGCTTAAAATGATAAAATCGTTATATAGGCTAGTCTTTTACTACCTTGAAATAATGCGTCACAACCTGCTGCTAATGGGACGACTCGTGTTTTTTTTAGCCGGGGGAGGCTCACTCTCTGACCCACCGTCACTGGAACTGAATACTGACCAAGAGCCGTCAGAATCCCTCTCGACCCCAGAATCACGATCATCTAAATTTTGAAGCATTTCCAATGCCTCTTGAGCAGAAAATATCCTTCTAGAAACCATTTGTAGGATGCCAACAATCTCCTTCTTAGACTGCATTCAAGCGTGGTGGTTGCTAGGCAACGATCACGCGTATACTCTGCCGCGGGAAAAAAATATCAACGTATATAATAGGGCCGTCAAAATAGCAGCTGTGGTAGTTAGAGGTAAAAATACTTTGATCTTTTATTTGCTTTGTTATTTTTTTTTAAATAGAGACATAGGAATACACAAGACACAGGTTTAGAAAAAGTCAGGACGCCAGGAAGATAAGAGTTTTAATAAACCAGAGTTATGGCATGTCAAACTTTCAAAACCGTCAAATTGACGGCCCTGGGAGTCCTAGTGTTAAATGACTATGTCACTACACTGCTGTGCTGTGTAAGTGACATGGTAGCTGTGGAACAGAGAGAAGTCATTCATCATTTGCCAATGATAGGGATTGCAAATTTTCAGGAATACATGGTGTTTTGTTTTACCTTGCATGATAAATTAATTTGACAGCTTGATATCCTGGTGATAAAGTGAATAGGTGAGCATCCACATTAATGACCAATTATTAGAACTAAAATCATGTGCATTTGTGGTGGGTGATATGGCCTCAAATTTATCACAATATTTAAATAAAACTTCAGGGGACAATTGTAAGGATTTATGATTATTGATTTTTAAATATTTATCAAAATGATATTTAAAAAGTATAATTCAGAAGTAATAAGTTCTAACCAAAAATCAATAATTAGATATCAGAGATACACTATAGGGTTATGATTATTAGACTAACAGCACTTAATAATTACGATTGGTTATTGTTCATATTATGATTATTATGATGATTATTATGATTATGATGATGATTATTATTATTATGATTATGATTATTATTATTATTATTATTATTATTATTATTATTATTATTATTGTCATTAATAATTGATCATTGTTAACCAAAACCACACTAAATGTGACTATGTTATCAACTGTTTTACTGAATGGTGTGGAACACTAACCTTAGTTGACAGATAATCATTCTTATCCAAAACATGCTCTTTATCACAAATGCTGTCTCTTTATCTATGTGAAAATGTATTAAACCAATAGTTATCTTACAAATGACTATTCTGCTCCAGCAGCTTTCACCTAATTAAGCATGCATCGTTCTACAAAGAGGTAATTTAATGATAACAAAATATTAAGAATTCAAATGTAGATGAAGATCAAACCAACAGCTTATGGACTGAGTGGGAATAGATACAAGCTTTGGATTGACTTGGAATATGGACCAAAATTAATGAACAACGGTGAAGCTTTATCTTGTTCAGTGATGTGTCTCAACTAACAACCATCAGCTGACCGAACAGTAGAACCAGGCCAACTCACACACTTTATAGTGCAGAGCAAAGGGTCATAAATGTCTGAGCGGGAACCAGTGGAAAAACATAGGAAAATATGGAGTTTTGATTATTTGTACATCCACAAACAGCTCTGAACGTACAGCTTCTTCTTCGGCGTTGTTAAGCTCTTCATGGAATTGGCCAGTTAGAGAAGGAAAATAAACCCGGCCATGAGCTTGTACTTCTCCAGAGATTGCCGTGTCGCATAGTTACCGGCAGGACACTTGGGCTAGAATGATGACTAGCGTTGGCTTCAGCTGCTATTTAATCGCCTCTGCCGGTGATGTCAGTGCTGAAATGCATGCTGGGAGATGTAGTAACAGTCAGTTTACCTGACAAAATAGGCAATGGCACAACCCAATTTTTTTATTTATGATATAGGAAAATACTGAAACATACCAAGAATAATTTTAAAAAAAATCAAATGCCGCTGGTGGTTCTAGCATCAATAATTCAACACTTAAGTTGTGTCTAACCTCCTACTTCAATGACATTAAGCAGACTGAATCTTCATAATAAGGAGAAGTCACTGAATATCTGATAAACTACCTGGAATGATATGCAAAGTCTGCTTTTCAGCATGTGACTGAAAAGAGGTATTACTGCTGTTGTGGTTTTTCTTCAGTTTTAATGACAGCTGCCACCAACTGAAGTACTGAGAGGAATTAGGAGTGTAGATGTTGTGTGATGTATGCATGATATGGCAAAGCCCAAATGTGCATATCAGAATCAATATTGTGATCTTCAATTTGACCTTTTTGTCACGTTCGACTTTAGAGTCGGACCAAAGTGCAGACAAGAGCTGGGCAGCAACATGTTGTAAAAAGTTTTCAGCTTTTATTCCCGAGGTTTTCAAAGAATAATCCAAAAACGAAGCAAAGCACTGCAGATACAAACATAAGTCCAGATCCGAAAACACAGCCCATATACGTGGGTAGTGAACGGAAGGAACCAGCGCGGAACTAAGAACACAGACAAACTAATATACAGAGAGACATGAGAGGGGAACAAAGGGCAGATAATCAAAGAAACAGGGAACAGGTGTGACATGGACACAGGGAGGCAGAGGGAGCAGGTGAACCTAATACGAATACTAAAACATGAGGAAAAGGACTAATTAACAAGTAAGTGTGCAGACCTAAACAAGATAAATAAAGCATAAGAATCAAGAATAAACATGAACTGAGAAACGGGAAGGAACACAACAACCTAAGATGTAAGCAAAAATAGAAACCATAAAGAAACCCTGACTACAAAAGTAAACAAACCTAAACCAACACTAATAGAACAAACTGAGACTGAAGCAGAGGAAACGAGAACTAGAATAAAAGTAAACAATAACTAAAGCTAACCTATAAAGAGGGACAAGATAATAAAGATAAACTAGAGGTACAAAGCAAAGAGGGACAATGAATGTAAAGGGAACTAAAACCGAGTAATTAATAACTAAAAGAGGAAAACTAATGAGGAGAGGAATAACAGAAAAGAAACTAATAAATAAGAGGGTGCAAAGGAACCAATACTAAAACATGAGCATAAAACGAGAGCAAAGCTAAGGAACCAGAGAACTATAATAATAATAATAACAATAATAATAATAATACCATTCTAACTATATAAATAGGTAGGTGACACCAAGGGACTAAGGGCGAGAGGAGAACACACTGGGAGGCAAAAGGAAACCAGAACTGTCAGGAAACAGAAAGTAAATAAACATGAATACAAAACCACAAACAGTCCAGAATGTCGCACCACGACACATTTGTCATTATTGGTTATACTATTCACTGACTTGTTGCTTCCTGTTTGACAAATACAATGTGAGACAGTAAATCTAACGCTTTTTTCTTTTCTTTACTGTTGTACATTCAGGCAGTGATTTAATGATATCAATCCCTTGTGTGGTATTGCATGGAGCCCTTGAATGCCCTCAGCTGTGTTTTTTCTTTGTTGATGTGTGTGAAACAAAAATTTGGACATGACTCAACCATAGGATCAATTGATTGTACTACTTTTTTTTGATTAAAAAGCTGTAGAATCTAATACATCATTAAGATTGCCTTGGATTCATGTTACCATCCATGATGAAATACTCAGTGATGGCTATACAATAACAGGTGCATTGACTCATTACTTTACTTTAAATAAACCAAATGGCTCCTGCTTTGTTGATGTGCTAAATCATTTCTGCGTTCAATAGACTGCTCTGATTTGCAACCATTCTTCAGAAAAATTAATTGATTAGTCATGGCCAATTTTACCCACAAATCATTACATATTTTATTAATTTTATTCACTTGCTGACTTGCAAATTCTCTTTGCAAATCCTGTTCAATCTATATGCAGTTGGATACAATACAAAGACAAGATATTTAATGTTCAAATTGCTAAACGTTATTGTTGTGTTGCAAATATTCACTCATTTGGAACATTCCATGTGAGAACAGGTTAATTGAAAACAGGATTGGGTATAAAAGGAGTATCACTAAAAGGCTCAGTTGTTCACAAGCAAGGATGGGGAAAGGTTCACCAGTTTGTGAACATCTGTGTGAGCAAATAATCTAACAGTTTAAGAACAGCATTATCAATGTACGATTGGAAGGAATTTAGGGAATTGATCATCTAAAGTCCAGAATATCATCAGAAGAATCTGGAGAAATCTCGGCACGTAAGCAGCAAGGCATTGCAAATAATTTCCTTTAACATTGTTAAAGGAAATATTTTCACAACTTCTTAAGAATAAAGTGAAGCAATAGGAAGCTTTAGCAGAAGTTTGGCTGTCAAAGCCAGTTACAACAAAAGAAAGTGGCTGGAATTTTACTGTTCTCTTCCTGTGTCAGCAGGTGTTGCAATTGCTTTAAATTTTTCAGTAAATTTTTTTTCTTAAAATGCAGAACCTTCTAAGAAAAGAGATGCACAAACCTTTCTAACTCCACTTTCACACATCAACACTTTATCTACCATAACATCCTCTCTGGTGGGCCTTTACAGTATCCAAGGCAACCTGCAAAGTGCAGGAAAGAAGATTGGTTTAGGAAATGGCAAAGCTAGACAAATTCACAAGGGGAGGCTGGAGGACCTTTTTAAGGTTTTGCTTTACATTAAGAACCGGTGCATTCCAATATCTGTCAATCACTGTTTACATTAAGGTTCCGTGTGTTTTCCCATACTATTTACACTGCCTGGCCAAAAAAAAAGTCGTCACCAAAAAAAAAAAAAAAGGTTAAACACTCTAATATTTCGTTGGACCGCCTTTAGCTTTGATTACGGAACGCATTCTCTGTGGCATTGTTTCGATAAGCTTCTGCAATGTCACAAGATTTATTTCCACCCAGTGTTGCATTAAATTTTCACCAAGATCTTGCATTGATGATGGTAGACTCTGACCGCTGCACAAAGCCTTCTCCAGCACATCCCAAAGATTCTCAACGGGGTTAAGGTCTGGACTCTATGGTGGCCAATCCATGTCTGAGAATGATGTCTCATGCTCCCTGAACCACTCTTTCACAATTCGAGCCATTGTGCCATCACGGAAGAAAAAATCCAGTGGTGGAATAACCTGATCATTATGTATATTCAGGTAGTCAGCTAACCTCATTCTTTGAACACATACTGTTGCTGAACCCAGACCTGACCAACTGCAGCAACCCCAGATCATAGCACTGCCCCCACAGGCTTGTACAGTAGGCACAAAGCATGATAGGTGTATCACTTCAACTGCCTCTCTTCTTACCCTGATGCGCCCTTCTCTCTGCAACAGGGTAAATATGGACTCATCATTTCTGGTTAGCCTCACTGATTAGTGGTTTTCTTAAGGCTACACAGCTGTTCAGTCCCAATCCCTTGAGTTCCCTTCACATTGTGCATGTGGAAATGCTCTTACTTTCACTATTAAATACAGCCAGGAGTTCTACTGTTGTTTTTCTTCGATTTGATTTCACCAAACGTTTAAGTGATCGCTGATCCCGATCATTCAGGATTTTTCTCCGGCCACATTTCTTCCTCGAAGATGATGGGTCCCCACTATCCTTCCAGTTTTTAATAATGCGTTGGACAGTTCTTAGCCCAATTTTGGTAGTTTCTGCAATCTCCTTAGATATTTTCTCTGCTAGATGTATGCCAATGATTTGACCCTTCTGAAACAGACTGACATCTTTTCCACGACCATGGGATGTGTGTTTCGAAATGGTTGTTTAAGAAATGAGAAGCACTGCACCAGTTGGGGTTGAATAACTTGTTGCCAGCTGAAACATAATTGCCCATGTAGTAATTATGTACTTACACTGCAAAACAATTTTTTAGATGCTTTTCAGGGAAGCTTTACTAACGTTATTAAAGTATTTCTAAGAATGTATCTCACATAACATCTCTTAAAGTTCTGACCTTTCTAGAGTTTTTGAAAAAAAAATTTCCCATTCATGTTTGATCATCTTCACTACCTTTTTGTTTCATGATGCTATAAATGTTTTCAAATTGATAGAGGTGTGGACTGCAAGGAGGCCCGTTCAGCACTTGGGCTCCTCTGCTACAAAGCTGTTGTCGAGGCTGCAGCACGTGGTTGTGCAATGTTTATCTAAAATATGCAAGGGCTTTCCTGGAAAAGACATTATCAGAATAGGAACATATGCTTTTTAAAATTTTGTATGTGCTTTTCTGAGTTGATGGTTACCAATGTGCATGCCGACTTTGCATGATAGAGCTGCATTTGTGGATTGGACTCTGAACAGCATTTACAGACAATAACTTGCAGAAATTGTCCTGATCCATGCATTAATTTCCATAACAAAACAGTTTTCAGTGCAGTGCCACCTGCATGAAGGCCACCAATGTGAACTTTCACCTTTGTCCTTGATGAAAAGAGATTTCTTATCATTGAAATTTTTTGCTGAAATTATGAATCAAACTATTATATTGCTAAATGTCCTATTCATCCCAATGACTTTTGTAGCTTATTGTTTCCCCTGCCCCAACGTTTTTGAGATGTGTTGCTGCCATCAAAGTTAAAATTAAATTTTCTTTTATGGGACAAATGCAAGGTGCTGCAGTTGTTTGCACCGTTGCCTTGCAGTCCAAAATAGTCCAAAACCAGGACTGTTAGGTTAGCTGTTTTGTTTTTTTCTAAATTGCTCTTAGAAGGGAGCGTGTCTGTGTCCTGTTTGTCTCGTGAGTGAAACTAAGCCAGGAATTTTGTCTTGATCCAGTTACTTAACTGGACTATTTTCCTATACAAAATTACACTTCACAGATTTTGAACAGGTTACAGGTAATTGATCAGATTTTATTAGTATACTGTTTTACTGCGATGGACTGGCGACCTGTCCAGGGTGTACCTCGCCTCCCGCCCATAGACTGTTGGAGATAGGCACCAGCTTCCCTGCGATAGACTATGGAATAAGCGGTATAGAAAATGACTGACTGACTGACAGTTTTTTTATATCCACACAAAAAAAAGAGTAAAAAAAAGAACTTCAGTGTAGTTAGGAACTCTGAAGCAGAAGGTGTGTGTATATAGTGGTTCGTAAAAAATATTTATCAATCTTCATCCTAATTTGTGATTACAGCTTTTAAATGTAGCTCCATGTGGCTGATTAGCTACTTTTTCTTTTTCCCAAGTTATATATAATTACATATGCAATTATGCTGCTCTCATTAACACAAGATTGCTCTTCATTAAAAAAAAAATACTAATACAAATCTTATCATTTTAATGTATCTCACCAGAAAGGTGCAAGGCATGCTGAAAGTGCCTATGCTGTTTGCTGTCTAAAGACTAACATATACAACTGCTGCTGAAGTCCATATTTAAAATTTTAGTACCAGCGCATGTAGCTGACTTTTGTAGCATGGGTTTTCTGGGGTTATGTATTTTCTCTGTCAGTAGAGAGATAAGCCTGAAAAGCCATACGGATTTAGATGGGAAAATCCAGAGTCCAGGCTGCACACAGATGTACCGTACCGATCCCCCCACCAAGCTCCCCCCACCCCTGTCTCTCATCTGTCTCCTGGCTTTCCTTCTGATACTCCCTGATCGCTCTTAGTTTAGTCTCATATATAGTGAATGGCTACTGAATGGCACATTATTCTATTTTACAGACAATGTGGAGTGCCATCAGTTCTGTATGAGTTTCACTTCACACTTCAACAGCTTCCTCACAGCAACTGAACCCTGCACAGCACTCAAGACTGTGTATGAGAGGGAAAAAATAAGAATGATCTAATTTAAGTTAGACTATTAACAGCACTATTAACTGAACTAAACAAAGACCCAACACATCCTAAGGTAAATTTGAATGCAGTATGTCCATGCCGGTGTACATAAAAATGTTTTAACTTCTTTAAATCTAATTTATCTAAATAAATGGAAGAAATCTCCTACTGCGAAGAATACATACACAGATAAGTATGTAACATTTCATAGGCCCCTTTCAGATCATAGTTCTAGAATAAAAAAAAAAAGCAACAATAAACCCCCAGTACAGATCATTTTGTCCTTTCAAATCATAGAAGTCAATCCATCAACATTACAAGCCGTCCCTACACAGCCTGATCTGAGGATGCAGAACCAAGAGTGGTTTACAACTGGCAGTATTCACCTGAGCAACACATGAAAAATGTGGGGGGTTTCCTTTGGGAATTCCCCAAATGGCTGAGTCTATTTTGCGATCTTCATACAGACTTTCCATTCAGTTCTTAAAATACAAACAAAGTTGGTGTGCACCATCCTCAGCATGTTATTATCTGCATCAGATTCTGCTGAGCCATATCTTTTTCTGATCACATGGACTCTGGAAGATCATGTGGTGAGTCTGCTTTCACTGCTCTCGCAAACTCCTGCTGCTTCCGCAGCTGTCTTCAGTTGTATTGTATCGCTTCCTCACACTCCTTCCGCAACCCCATGTTACTGCTTATAGTTCATACGGGGTTTAAAACCCTTCCAAGATGGATCAGGCATCTAACACTGATGGGATGAATTCAACACCGAATTTTATGTTGGGACCTTTCAGTTGAGTAAAAGGTGTCAAGAACATGTGTAGATCACAGAATGAAGGATGAAGGGCCTATATTTTAACAAAATAAACACCAATCATGACTAGCAAAATGACCATTGACAAGTGAAGAGAATACTCATCGTAGCACCTGGTACTAGGTGGGATAAATTTGGCAGCAAGAGAAAATGTAGTCTTCGATGTTAATGTTTAAGTTGGAAGACTGGACAAGTGAAGAGATTTAAGCTCATTTAAAAGGGCCAAATTGTGATAGCTGGATGACAGTATCAGAATCTCTTCCAAAACCTAAACCCTTGTGGGGTGTTCTGATGCTGCAGTGGTCAGTATCTTTTTAAAACTGGTCCAAAGAAGGAACATAGTTGTAGCAGCAAAAGGGTCCTGGGTCTCATTGATGCCCATTCTGAAGTCAAAATGCCCATCCTAACCCCTGTCTACTGCCGAAAGCGCCAATAATGGGTATGTAATTCACAAAACTGGTGTCCCTTTTTTGTACACGTACATATGCATTGTTGCTGAATGTGTACAGTCTTTCAATGAAAGAATAGTCCCTAATAGCTGTGGCCTCTTTCAGCAGGACAATGCACCCTGACACAAAGCAAAACTAGTTCAGGATTGGTTTATGGAGCAACAAGGCAGGTTTGAGTTGTTGACTTAACCTCTAAAATCCCAGGCCTCAATCCAGTCAAGCGTCTCTGGGGTGTGCTGGAGAAACAAATCCAATCAATGGAGGCTCCATCTCACGATTTACAGGGTTTGAAGGGTCTGCTGCAAACATTGTTGTGCCAGATACCACAGCACACCTACAGGGAATCCATGACATGATGGATCAGAGCGTTTTTTTATTAGAATATACAGCACACTATTGGGCAGATGGTTGTCATGTCATGTGTTTTGGGTATATATGGTGTTCTAGTTAAAATTTTAAAAGAAATCTAAGAATAAATGACTCAGATGTAATAATTTGTGAAATACATGTTTGTGTCTTTTAAGTAATGAGAAGAACCCGTAATTCTTGTTTTGAAATAGTCCGTTTTTGGCATTCCACAGTCTTACTAATCAGAAGTGATCAGAGTTGCCAGCTTTGTTCAGCCCGTATGTAGTGAACAGGATGCATTGATTGAACTGCTGCTTGACAAAGCAGAAACTGCTTATTGAGCTAATGCACCTGTGTGTTGGGATCGATATTACAATGTCACTTCCAAAGACATAGCAGGAAGAATTAGAAAAGCTCAAAAGCACAGGGAATAGATTGAGGGAAATATTTTTAAGAACTAAGAAAAAATGGGCAAGTTAGCGTTTACTGAAAGATGAAAAAAACTAAATGTCATGTTTAAAGCCATCACATACAAGAAAAAAATCAAGCTGTTTATGACCATTCTGCTTCTTAATGTTCTGCTTTATTTTTGCTAAAACCGTGACCAGAGGCTAATATTGCAAATATTAACATACTATGCACTCTATCCTACTTAGAAATATCTGCCATTCTATATGATGATCATACATAATTCATCATATAATTCATAATAACATCTTGTCTTTTTTTCAAATGAATATGACACAATGAGCTGTCAACAACCCTATCATCATGTTCACAAATACTTCAATCAACTGCCCCATAATATTTTCCAGACTTAACAGTAGGAATACATATGATTTGGTGTTATTTCAGCTATAAGTCTTGCTGAACCTAACTACAGTAGTTATCTTCATAGACAATATTAGAGAAGTAAAGCAGAATAATGTGATTTTACACAGCCTAGTGTCCATGCAGAGAAACTAAAGATTTTGACATAGCACTGCAGTAAAACATCTGACTGCTTCCAAGAAACAGTCAGATGCACTACACACCTTTATTTTGTACAAATCGCTGGTTAAATGTGTACGACCACATTGCACACTGCTATAGTGCTCATATTCTTATGTGGTGGACAGGGGACATTTTTAGATACATTTACCATTGCGAGTAAAATCAGCATCAAAACAATGAAAGCAAAAATTGCTCTACTAGGAAAACCCACTCACCCATGCAGTATCATGTAATACTTTCATCAACACTATGACTGAAAGTGTTTTTTCTCTAAGGAATATTCCTTGGGTTTCCAGCTAACCTACTTCTGGTGAATGTTACTGCCTCGCCTAAATGGTGGCCGTTCTTTTGCAGCCATTCTCTTGTAGATTTAATGTAATGAGAAAGAACATTGTCCTGTTTCATTATCTAATTTGGGCCAAGCTTCAGCTTTAAGATGAGCTAACAAGGGACTTTGGAAACTTTTGGTATGCGTCAGTAAATGACAAAATGTCACACATGCGGTTCGTCTCAGCTGAAAGCTAAAAGATTTAACTGCACCTAAAATTTTAAAAAATTTGTTTTTGTTGTCACGTTCATCAAGCTATGATAATTTTGTTTCTTTTGTTGTTGTTACCTTTGCTTTTTCTATTTGATAACATTAGGTTATTTGTTGCCTGTATCTAAATAAGCAGCTTCCTGTAGCTGTCCCTTCCCTCTAACATTTTAAGCTTTTAAAACATGACACAAGGACTTTAAGTAGTTGCTGTAATGAACTGCACGCATTTTTAAAGAAAGAAATCCTGCAATTAGTTAACATTTAGGATGAAAATTAGATTTATCCCTTTCAACCACACTGAACTGACATCTGCTGTTCTTTGTTTTTATGGTTCACATTTGATTGTAAAAAAAACCCAAAAGAAACACCTCAGTATGTTATAATAACGCACCTGAGTTTCGGACAAGCTGCGCCGCTAATGGAAAAACAGAAATGAATCACCTAATTTATTCTATCAATGTAGCCTATGAATCTTTTTCATTTTTTGTATTTTCTTTTCAAATATTGGAATTGAATTTGGAATTCTGTTATTGTAGTGATTTGATAAAACCAGGGGACACTTTTCTTATTTAAATTCAACAAGTAAATCATGCCTCACACACAATATTAAATGGATGTTTTTACTACAAGTTTTGTATGTGAATATGCATTAAATGTAGACATGTCATTACTACTGTCCCATTGTTTCTTTCTTTTCTATGACGTCCATCTGCCTGGAAGATGCCTGTTGAAATTTAATTACAACTAGAGAGACAATGAACTTCTATAACTTTTAAGTCTGAAAGCAGCACGGTAAAATATGTTTTGCTTTTTTTTTCACCCAGTGTTAAAGGTAATGAAATGCAGCATTACCTGTAAAATAACAAACATTCAGACCTGCTGTTCCTTTGGTAAAACCTCACTGCAATGCTGCACATTTACAATCTTTATTTTGCAGCATCTGCTTTGTAAATATGCATTATGTTTGTGACAATGAAAAAGTTTATATAAAGTTAATAACCTTCACCTTTTCTTGGGAAAGACAATGACAAATTGAGGGATAGACTTGAAAATACTGGGGAAGACATTACTAGGCTTATGGAGGTCAAAACGTTCTCCCACAAGAGAAAAGTGCCACTGTGTTACCTTCTTCGCTATGCTCTGTTCTAAGCAACACAAATCGGAGGCGATGAGGATGACAGAAAAATAATCAAATGTTGTTGCCAAATGAAGTAACTTATGGACGACATGATGGATTGCACAGCACCTTTTCCTACAGTGTGTGCTTAGAAACTGCTTGCAAGCACGTGTGTGCATCTGTATGCCTCTACCATTGGCCCATGTGTGGTAGAGAGAGCTGCAATGATGTATAAGAGCATTGTTTGCCATTTCAGCAGTAGTTGTGCTTATAGGATTCCGACCCCAGGGACAGGCCAAGTCCCCCACTGCTGTGAAATATGGGCCTGCTATAAAGAGCACCTCAAGGTTGCTGTTGTTGGCTTAGACATGAGGAGTTGGGAACCAAAGGGATGACAAAAGACACTCTTTCTGGAAAGAATGGGCCTTGAACCTAAATTAGTGTCCAAACTAATAACCAGAGGATATACCATCAATGTGGGCTAGGTTTTGTGTGACAGTACCCTATACAGGTATGGGGCCCAACATGCTTTTCTTCACCGACATACATGTGATAATGTTGATGCTGTTTTTAGAACTGCAGCTAAAAAACAAATCAGAAATAAATATTCCTATATTTTATATTTTACCTTCTTTCTCTGTTGTGGATTTTTAACCTCCTTTTCAGTTGCAGCTTTATCTTTACTCTTTGTTTTCGAGTACAGTCAAAAATAAGAGCCGAATGTGGTTATCCTGGTAGACTTTCATGGACGGATGTATTGCATCACACGAGCATTGCATTTCTGTTGAGTCAATCATTGTATTCTAACTATGAAACCTCAACTATACTATCTAAAGCAGTAAGTACTGTATTATGGCCCAAAAACGGAACGCAACGTGTCTTTTGATATTTCATGAGGTCGCTTTTGTTGAGATCTTGAGAGAAAGATTTCCAATTGTCTCCTTCTAAACTCAGATGTTCCAGTTTTTCTCATGGTTTTCACTTTCCATATCACTATACTTCAAAATCAAGGGCAATAGGGATGATTGCTACCTGCATGCCAGAAGGCCCCCTGTGGCCAAGCTGTAGCACCCAAGCATTTGTCCCAGCAGCTAATATGCTAATGAGAATCCTTGTACATGTGCTAATCTGGTAGTGATGGAACACAGGCTGTAACAAGTTAGCCTTGGCAGATCAAAATAAAAGCTACAGCACAGTGGAGCTTGAAAGTGACAAGTTACTCTATCATTAGAAATCAGATTAGGCCAGAGGGAAAGAACCAAGGTACTAACCAGGTATTTTAAAAGGCAAATCAGTGCTGAGTAATTTAGGGTATCCTTGGTGTGTGAGCAGGTGTTTTGCCTTCAACAGATGATGGAAAACACCTGGTATGAATTCACTAATGGTATAGCTTGCAGCTGGAGTCCTCCACCCCTAGAGAGTTGCTTGTGATTTTTACCCTCTAAAAATTTCATCAGAAAAGTAAGGAAATTATGTGGCTGATATGCATCCATTCTAGCCAAGGGGGCTTATAGGAGCTTATATATTCAAAACTGTAAAACATTTACCTAATAGCAACATTATCGAATAACACATTACTAATATCCTCAAAACAGCAATGCTTGCAGAAAATTAACAGTGTAAATAAATGAGAGCTGATGCTGTTGAAACTGCGGATGTAAACATTCTTCTTAATGTAACACATATCCTGTGTAATTCAACTGAAAAATACGCAAATCTGTTAGAAGGAAACATGCCCACTCATGTTCAGTATTAATGCTGGTTTAGTCATATTTGGACGGGATATACAGTATAATGAAATTCACAAACTTCTATAGATTCAATTCAATTCAATTCAGTTTTATTTATATAGCACCAATTCACAACACATGTTGTCTCAAGGCACTTCACAAAAGTCAGGTACATACATTTCAATTAATCCTAATCACTGAATTGTGCAGTTAGATTCAGTTATTTATTTAAATTGGATAAAAAGTTTTTCTGTCTAAGGAAACCCAGCAGATTGTATCCAGTCAGTGACTTGCAGCATTCCCTCCTCCCGGATGAGCATGTAGAGACAGTGGACAGTCACTGGCGTTGACTTTGCAGCAATCCCTCATACTGAGCATGCATGTAGCGACAGTGGAGAGGAAAAACTCCCTTTTAACAGGAAGAAACCTCCAGCAGAACCAGGCTCAGTGTGAGCTGCCATCTGCCACAACTACAGAGATAGCTCAGGATAACCTAAGCCACTCTAACTATAAGCTTTATCAAAAAGGAAAGTTTTAAGCCTAGCCTTAAAAGTAGACAGTTTGTCCATCTAGAGCCCACTGACGGCCATTTTTATGATAAAAAACAAAACGATTGGGATACCTCTCTCTGTCAGATTGATTATAACCATTAGAAAAGAGAGGGGGTCATACAGATAAGCAAGAATGGAGGGTGTGTTTGCACCTCAACCATAACTGAGCCGGTTTAGGCTCAACCTGACTCCCCCTTACTCCATCCAAAACTAAGCCACTCTAACTATAAGCTTTATCAAAAAGGAAAGTTTTAAGCCCAGCCTTAAAAGTAGACAGGGTGTCTGCCTCACGGACCAAAACCGGGAGCTGGTTTTACAGGAGAGGAGCCTGATAATTAAAGGATCTGCCTCCCATTATACTTCTAGAGATTCTAGGAACCACCAGTAAACCTGCAGTTTGAGAACGAAGTGCTCTGATAGGAACGTATGGAACAATCAGATCTCTGATGTATGATGGAGCTAAATCATTAAGGGCTTTATCTTTACTCAAGACTGTGGAGATGGTGGTGGACTTTCGGAAAACACCACCTCCATACACCCCCCTCACCATCCTCAACAACACCGTGTCGGCTGTGGATCACTTCAGGTTCTTAGGAACCACCATCTCTGAGGACCTGAGATGGTCTTCACACATAGACACTGTTCGGAAGAAGGCCCAGCAGAGACTGTACTTCCTGAGGCAACTTAAGAAGTACAACCTTCCACAGGAGCTGCTGGTCATCTTCTACACTGCCATCATTCAGTCTGTCCTGTCTTCATCCATCTCCGTGTGGTTCGGTTCATCCACAAAACAGGACAGGTCCAGACTGCAACGAACAATCAGGTCTGCAGAGAGAATCATCAGGGCTGACCTTCCCTCCATCCAAGACTTATACAGGTCTAGGGTCAGAAAAAGAGCTGCTAAAATCTCTGCAGACCCCACACACCCTGCACATAAACTGTTTAGAGTTCTGCCTTCAGGCCGACGCTACAGAGCGCTGTTCACTAAAACCAGCCGCCACAGAGACAGTTTCTTCCCCCAGGCTGTTTCTCTGTTGAACATTCAATAAAATACAAAACAACAGCATACAGATGTTGCAAATGCACCTTTTTATTTATATATGTGTATATTGTACATTGTAAATATGTATATTCTGTAGTGCAAAAACAAAACCAAAGAGCAAAGTGTACCGGAGTCAAATTCCTTGTTTGTATGTACAAACTTGGCAATAAAGCTGATTCTGATTCTGATTCTGATTCTGATATGTGAGGAGGAGAATTTTAATTCTATTCTGGATTTAACAGGGAGCCAATGAAGGGAAGCTAAGGTAGAGGAAATATGATCTCTCTTTTTAATTTTCATCAGAACTCTTGCTGCAGCATTTTGAATCATCTGAAGGCTTTTAAATGCATTTTGTGGACATCCTGATAGTAAAGAATTACAATAGTCCAGCCTTGAAGTAACAAATGCATGGACTAGTTTTTCAGCGTCACCCCTGGATAGGATATTTCTAATTTTGGCAATGTTCTGGAGGTGAAAGAAGGAAATCCTAGAAACCTGTTTAATATGGGATTTAAA
This sequence comes from Crenichthys baileyi, assembly GCA_036173005.1. NCBI lineage: Eukaryota > Metazoa > Chordata > Actinopteri > Cyprinodontiformes > Goodeidae > Crenichthys > Crenichthys baileyi. The sequence goes on from JAHHUM010001262.1 coordinate 141,909, forward strand.
TGACATAAAGTCATGACTGCTGAGAGCTAAGGGAATGGATGGCTCAACAGAGCTATGACTCTTTAGCTGAAGGAGATGTAAATTTGTTGTGTGGATACCAACTAACAGAAGATTTAAGGGCAGTGAGACAGGAAATGCCAAGGCAAAACAGACTCTGAAGCTAGAATATGTTATTGACATTTTATTTAATAAAACTGTAGTCAAAGGAATAATCAAAATGCATATTCCATATTGGCAACTCAAGTGGGACAGAGAAAGTACAGGAAGTCACCTTTATACATTACAGTGTGGACTTTAAGGATGACTGGAGTTAATACAAAGCAGGAAAATATCTTATCAATAAATACGACCCACCAGGCTTAGGAAATAGATTAAACTGTGATATACACTGCCTGGCCAAAAAAAAAGTCATCACCAAAAAAAAAAGGTAAAACACTCTAATATTTCGTTGGACCGCCTTTAGCTTTGATTACGGCACGCATTCTCTATGGCATTGTTTCGATAAGCTTCTGCAATGTCACAAGATTTATTTCCACCCAGTGTTGCATACATTTTTCACCAAGATCTTGTATTGATGATGGTAGAGTCTGACCGCTGCGCAAAGCCTTCTCCAGCACATCCCAAAGATTCTCAACGGGGTTAAGGTCTGGACTCTGGTGGTCAATCCATGTGTGAGAATGATGTCTCATACTCCCTGAACCACTCTTTCACAATTCAAGCCCGATGAATCCTGGCATTGTCATCTTGGAATATGTCCGTGCCATCAGGGAAGAAAAAATCCAGTGGTGGAATAACCTTATCATTCAGTATATTCAGGTAGTCAGCTGACCTCATTCTTTGAACACATACTGTTGCTGAACCCAGACCTGACCAACTGCAGCAACCCCAGATCATAGCACTGCCCCCACAGGCTTGTACAGTAGGCACTAGGCATGATGGGTGCATCGCTTCACCTTCCTCTCTTCTTACCCTGATGCACCCATCACTCTGGAACAGGGTAAATCTGGACTCATCAGACCATATGGCCTTCTTCCATTGCTCCAGAGTCCAATCTTTATGCTCCCTAGCAAATTGAAGCGTTTTTTTCTGGTTAGCCTCACTGATTAGTGGTTTTCTTAAGGCTACACAGCTGTTTAGTCCCAATCCCTTGAGTTCCCTTCGCGTTGTGCGTGTGGAAATGTTCTTACTTTCACTATTAAACATAGCCTGGAGTTCTACTGTTGCTTCTCTTTGATTTGATTTCACCAAACGTTTAAGTGATCGCCGATCACGATCATTTTTTTTTCTGGCCACATTTTCCCTCGAAGACTATAGATCCCCACTATCCTTCCAGTTTTTAATAATGTGTTGGACAATTCTTAACCCAATTTTGGTAGTTTCTGTAATCTCCTTAGATGTTTTTTCTGCTTGATGCATGCCAATGATTTGACCCTTCTGAAACAGACTGACATGTTTTCCACAACCACAGTATGTGTCTTTCGACGTTGTTGTTTAAGAAATGAGAAGCAACTCATTGCACCAGTTGGGGTTAAATAAGTTGTTGCCAGCTGAAACACAATCGCCCATGCAGTAATTATCCAATGGGAGGCTCGTACCTATTTGCTTTGTGAACTTTTTGTTTTGGCCGGGCAGTGTATTTCATGTGTTCATTTCTGAGAAGGTTGACGATTATGCCTTACCGGTAATGAAACGTTAAAGTGCAGGGTTTCTGAAAATATTAATATTGCATGAGACTAAACATGTATGGTATATATGTAGTAAATATCTTGTGGGGGCTGCTTTTGCATTAATTACTGCATCAGTGCAGCTTGGCATAGAGAAGATCAGCCTGGTGCACTATGGTGGTGTTAAGGAAGACCATGTTTTTTTAATAGCTGCCGTCAGCTCCACTATGCTTTCGGCTTCTGATGTCTCTCACCTTCCTCTTTACCTTAACAAGCCACTTTTTACTACACGTTTTCCTTCCAGTCAACTTACCATTAATATTGTTTACTAAGGACTTGGTGAACTGCCTGCTTATTTTGCTTTGACTTTTTTGTGGCTTATCCTCCTTGTAGAGGATGTCAGTAACATTAAGCTGGACTGCTTTCAAGTCAGGCAATTTTCCCAGAATTGTATAGACTGATATTTCTGTAATATGCTTTTCTTTTATTGGTCTTTCATTTTTCTGAAAATTTGAATATTGGCTTTTTATTAGCTGTAAGTAATAATTATTAAAATAAAATAAATATGTGCTTAAAAAATATTACTCTGTGTGTAATGAACCATAAGTTATTTTGAGAGCTGTCTAAAAGATTTGTTGGATACTTAATTTTTCATTGTCAAAGATACAATCACAAAAGAGTTATTATAGAAACAAATACTCGAGCTCATATTTGTTTAGAAAAGAGGTATAACATTTAATTTTATGCCTTAGTAATACAAAACCGATTTAATAAAATATAGTTTTGCTCTTCATTCTTTCCCTTAAGATGGAGTAATTAGCTATGGCTTACGATTAAAGATGGATTCCTGTAATGCAAGATTATGCTGGTTTCTATGAGGGACCAAAAATGCCAAAATAAAAAATAAATAAATAAATACACATATAAATGTATAAAGAAATTAATATAAGAAGAAATAAATACACATATAAATATATAACTGCATAAATGAATAAATATAAAAATAAATAAATACACATATAAATGTATAAATGAATAAATATAAGAAGAAATAAATACACATATAAATATATAACTGCATAAATGAATGAATATAAAAATAAATACATACACATATAAAGTATAAATTAATAAATAAAAGAAGAAAAAAAATCACATATAAATATTAACTGCATAAATGAATGAATTTAAAAAAATAAATACACATGTAAATTGTATTTATTTATCTATGTATTCATTTTTTTTCTCCTTTTTGTGTATTTATACATTTATGTATTTATTTATTCATTTATTTATCTTTTTTTTTCATTTATACATTTATTTATTCATACATTTTTTTATTTATACATTATTTTTTTATTCCTACATTTATTTCTGTTTTTATACATTTCCCCATTTTTCATTTATACATTTATTTATTCTATATTTATTTATTTATACTTTTATTTTATGTCTTCCTACATTTTTATTTCTGTATTTCTACATTTCCACATTTATTTATTTAGGCTCATTTGAGGAAAATATGATTGCAGCTCACTGTCTGCCTTGCTGTGGTTGCACAGAGGTGTTTGGTTTTCTAGAGGCAATGTTCCGCTGATGAGTTATTGAGCCGGAAAAACGAATCTGTGAATATCTTTCTAACTTTTCCGAAGTAAGTTGGCGGCCAAACTTCCTCCTGACTGTCCAATATAGTGGAGACAACCTCCACATCCATCTCAGCTTGGAGCTGATTTAAATCCTCCATGACCCGTGCAAAACGAAAATGGAGGTAGTCATTGGTTTCATTTTGGTCAATATAATTTGCCAATGACCTTAAATCATTGGCAATGGCTGTAAGAGAACCCTCCATCGTGCCTACGAGGTAGCAGCAGGATCATGCACAGAATTCTAACCAATGGTGCTGAAGACAAATGTTAGACCCACCCACCTCATTAACCTACGGACACAAAAAAGAATAAATAAATAAATGTGGAAATGTAGAAATACAGAAATAAATGTAGGAAGACATAAATAAAAGTATAAATCAATAAATGTATGAATAAATAAATGTATAAATGAAAAAAAATTATAAATAAATAAATACATAAATGTATAAATACACAAAAAGGAGAAAATAAATGAATAGATAAATAAATACATTTACATGTGTATTTATTTATTAGTATATTTATTCATTTATGCATTTATATATTTATATGTGTATTTATTTCTTCTTATATTTATTTATTTATACATTTATATGTGTATTTATTTATCTATTTATACATTTATATGTGTATTTATTTATTTATTTTGTCATTTTTGGTCCCTCATAGTTGCCACCTTGCATTAAAAATGAATAAATGGAAGAGAAAAATAATTTCTTAGATTCTTTGTTATGAAATTAACAGTTTCTAAACAAAATAAGCATCTTCATTTATGGCAAAGTGAAGCTAAATAGATTTGATTGGGTAAAATGTAATTTGCCTGTTCTGTTCTGATTCTGAGGTTGGTCTATTCTCTGTAGAGTAACTGATTTTCATTTTAAGTCCAGCAAATGTTTTGCCCAAGTCCCACACTGTGGAAGGGAGAGGGAAGAGGTCTGTCATCTGAGTTTAATACATATAGTTATGTCTCATGTTTTGTTTATGGGTTGGTCATTAGATGTATGATCTGAATTGCAGGAGCAAAACCATCTAACTTTGGTAGAACTACTTTAGATTGCATTGTTGCTAATCTATGTCTTGAAATGACTATAATTTATCATGTCTTAACGTAGTACTTAAATACTAGTGCATATATGTTTAGAACCAAGAGCTTGGCAGAAATCTCTTTCAACTTTATTGACATAATAAAACTAGATAAGCTTCTGTTAATATAAACACCCTCATTTGCAGGCATAAATGATTGCTAGAGCAGTAACTTCATCATTACATCCACAAATAAAATCCATCAGATAATTTGAAGAACTTGCTATATTAAAACCTGTCATTTATCTTTTGCAACGCAAGATTTAGACAGAATTTTCTCTCTGTAAAAAACATTTGTTGCATGGGTCACAAATAAATAACCAGATGGTGTCATCAATATTTTACTTACTGGTTTGTCATTTTATGTATGCATAAATTGCTATAATAACAGTGTGACAAAGTTTAAGGAAAGGTGACTTATTATTTCTTTGTGTCCTTTCCTTTCTCTCCAGCTCTGCCCAGTTACACTTGTGGTAATCCTGGCCAGCTACTGAATGGCTATCAACAGGGGTCCACTTTCAATATAGGGGATAAAATCCGCTACAGCTGTAGTCCTGGCTATGTGCTTGAGGGTCACACCACACTCTCCTGCCTGGCCACTTCAACTGGGACCGCTGCCTGGGATTTCCCCCTTCCCTACTGCAGAGGTAAGTAGCATGGATGCCTGCAGGGCTACAACTAATAGAGATCTTTAGGTCTAAACATGAGTAAATATTGTCTATTTATTTACTCTGAGGAAAAAGGTTTAATATGTAGCTTCATGATACTGAACATAATTTGTGATTATCTTTGTTATCGAAACAATTACCGCAAGAAAGGCCATGATAAATACAAAAAAGTCTTAAAACCTTTGTTTTAGCATGAGGAATTATTGGTGTTCTCTTATCTCTAGAAGCCATAAATACTTTAGCCTAAGTAAAAACTAACCCACAAAATTAGCCTTGCTTTTCTTTTTTGTTATTCACCAGCTGATAAAATTCATCTTCTTACCCACACACATTTATGTGTATTTACAATGTTTGCTGTGTTCAAACTGATATCTTATTAACGATGGCAGGACCTCATGTGTTTGCTCCCAGTCAGGTGCTTGTGCCAGTTGTCCTTCCCTCAGAGTTAACAAGAAGCACCCTGCGGCAGCAACACCTGCGAGTGTGCGTTCTGACCCAACGTGACACAGTTTTGAGACTAAATAATACAACACTGATTGTCAGAATTTTGCATTATTCATCTTTGTGCCAGAATGAATTTCCAGAACCGTACCGGATGCACATGTTGTAAGCATGTGAGCTTGCATGTTCATGAATATCCATTTGCGGCTCTTGTGTGCAAGTGTGCATGTGTGAGTTGCCATGTATCCATGTGTCCAATGGTTTGTGTCAGTGTGACTGCTGAGCAGACCACTGAGACACTATACCATCTGTAGACAGGCCGGGAGTCAGGAAGCCTACAAAGGAGCCCACATGGTTGGGCACCATCCGCCAGAACAATCCCCACCCACCCGTCACATGCAGGCTCTTGCACATGCAAGAAGAGACTATTGCTGGTGTTTTTTGTCATATTTCCTTTGTAATTTCTTTAAGCTAGGTAAGAAAAAAAAAAAAAACAGCGTCCCTACACAATCTGGAAAAGTGTAGAATTAAATTTTTGTTTTCCGAGTCTGGATCTAGGAATAGAAAATGGAGTATGGAAAAATCCGTCCATTCCCAGGCTTTTGTGTTTATCCTTTATATTTTCTAAAATATCCATCTGGCCATCTATTGTTCTATGCTTCCTTCCTCTGTTGTTTTGACAGTTTGTAGGTTTTGTAGATTGCATATTTAAAGCCTGACTGAATTAAAAAGGAAAAATGAACTGAGGGACTTTGAAAATATGAGTCTGGAAAAGTATATATTTTTGACATGGAAAATGTGTGGAAACCTTGTAGTAAAATGACATGAGTAAAAATGATTATTTTTTTAAAATAACCAATAACTAACAAAACTAATAGTTTTGCTACTTTTTTCCTCATCAGGCCTACAAAGTCTCCCCCTTTGGCAAGAAAATTCTCAAGCACTCAGTGATGTGATTAGGCCACCTTTTCAGCTGAAATTACACACCAACAAGTTTTAGGAACTAGCAATTTTGCTGTGATTAATTGAGGTCCCTTCGAGGCCACATAAAAGTCAACTCGTACACCTGAGTGCACTTTCATAATGCGCAAGTGTATTGTTAATGTCACACCAATTATAGTGCCTGCCCATAGGTGGAGGTGTAAAGCTCCCACTTGAGTTTTTAGCACGGAGGACATTTTGGCATGGTCACCATTTCGGACTCAGAGTGCCAGCAATGTTAAAGCAAACATTAAATACAGCTAATGATTTCATTCTGTTCCATCCTCATCAGTTTGTTTTTATCTGCATTCAATTAAAACACACTTTAAGAACAGTCTCTATAAAGGAGACACACCTTTTCTTTCCAAGATTTTTGTTTTGCCTTTTTAGCTGTGCAGTTTTTACTGTTTCTACAAACCCTGCAATACACGTTTCCAGAAGTAGTTTAACAGTAGTAGTTGCACTAGTTTTAGTAGTTGAACTATTTTAAAGGTAAATAGTTGAAATATTTAAAGGGTAAATATGAAGTGAAATTCCCAGGTAATAACCACAAAAGATGAGGCAACCCGAGCTTCAGACTCAGACTTGAGTAGCACTTAAGTTGCAAAGATAAAAACGTATACTTGTGCCCTAAAAACTTGAGACTTGACTTGGACTCCTGGGGCCTCAAGTACGAAGTGTGCATACGCACCAAACCTTGCAGCCCAATGTTTTATGCACAACTTGGCATGTACAAAAACAAACTTTGCGTGAAGGTGTGCAGAATTCCTTGAAAACTTCTGACCTGCCATGAAAACGTGCAGCAGCCAAGCAAACTTCAACAATAATAAACTACAGAGAACTAAACTTCCCCTAAATTCATTGAAATAAGACTCCATTCAGTTTTATTTAATTGGTGGAGTGGCAAACCTGATGTTTTTTCATGAGTTTGATCTTTTATGGTTTAAACCCAAGCGATGAAACTTAATCACATTTAGCCTCATACAATAACTTAACATACTGTACCTCAGAAAATGATGGAAACAACCTCAGATGAATGTAAACTGTTAAACTTCCTCTGTTTGTGTAACATAAAGATGTAAATTAGCATTGGTCTGTGGGCTGAGGAGCATAAAATGCATATGAATCATCTAAGGGGCACTTTCATTCTCACTGAAAAAGAAAACAATTCCAATTCCAAACAAGTCAGGTTTGATGATTCCTACGGTGGACAAGGTGGAAGCAATTACACATGTCCATAAATAACTGCGTAAAGTTGCGTGTAATTGTGAAATGATGGCAGCTTTGGCACAGCTGGAGGACATCCCCCATGGAAAAAGTCGAAGGGAGCGTTTTTTTCAGAGATCGTACTGACCTGCTGGCACATGATGATGCTTGGTTTATTAGCCAGTTTAGATTGCCCAGGGAAACTATTTTGGAGCTCTGCATTGAACTGGCCCCAGTGTTACAGAGGGAAACCAGGAGGAGCCGTGGATCTGTGTGCTAGTTCATCTAAGGGGCACTTTCATTCTCACAAAAAAAGAAAACTGTATTGGATCAGCAGATTAATTTCCAAACAAGTCAGGTTTGATGATTCCTACGGTTGACAAGGTGGAAACAATTACACATGTCCATAATTAGCTGCATAAAGTTGTAAAGTTTTGTGTAACCACCTTAAAGGACCCTGCATAACTTCTTTGTCATTTTCTGGCGGTTGGCATAAAACGATGTGGTGCATTACCGCTACCAACTGCTCTAGTGTGTGGACCTGAAGCAGGCTCTGTGTGCGATGGCTGGCTGCTGGGTAATCTTTCTATTTATTTTATCTGACGTCCTGAATGGTTTTAAAGTACTTCACATTGTGTGTGTGGTAACAGTCTTCGTAATAGAAATATTGGAGGCATATTCACGTCATCACAATAATCAGGCCACAATTATTAAATTACTGTTTGTTTATTTACGGTCATTTGTTCACTTGCTACACATTGCGTGTTTCATTATTTTATAATGTATACCTTAAAGTTGAACATCTTTGCTATTCATAACTGCGAACAAAGGTTTTAAATTTGTTAAAATTTCGCCGACTCAGAGTAAAGAGAAGAAACACTCCAAACCAAATTTAGTGCAATACACAATGAATGAGTGGACAATATGAAGACAGGGTGAAACAGGTGTTGGCTAAGTCATTACAAAGACAAAAAGTACTTAGTTTGATTCATTCAGAACTTTAACATGAACAGATTTTATTATCTTTGGCCTATTAATAGGCATAAATGCCTATTTACCATATATTTCTGAAAGCGTAATATTAAATTTAATCTAACAGAATAAATATTACGTTTGATCAAATATTAAAATACTATCAGGCAGCCTTTAGCAGTTTTTCCTGTATGGTGATTTAAGTGTTAATGATAACTATTAATACATATTAAAAGGTCAAATGATAATCATTAAATGTTCATGTGGTAATTTAGGCGTAAGCTCAAACAGTAAAGGTTTGAATTCCTAACCCACAGCAATGTAGTTATAAAGGTGCTCAAGATGTCATGGATTTGATGAGATTTTTTTTTCTCTGTCTTTAGAGACCTATGAGTTGGCTGTGACATATGATGAAAGATTTGAGACTTCATTTGGACTTGCCCATTCAAAGATTTTAGGCCTGACTTGGACTTGAAAAAAATGACTTGTGAACATCTATTCCAAAAACAGCCAAAAAGAAAAGTTGCTCAACCACATTGCTCTTTACTTCAGTGAAAAACTATTCCAAAGAGAAGTGCAATAAAGAATATTTTGAGAACCCTATATGGAAGTTGAACTAGAAAACAAGTCCTGGTGGCCTATTTGTGCATCCTACATTTTACTACAAGTCAAAACTCAGATCACAAAATCACCTCACAACCTATTGGTGTTCTGATTGAAAATTGAAAAACCTGTGGAGTTTGTCAATTTATGTGTTTAGTGACCACAATAACCTCTATAAGCAATACAAATTAAATAAAGTATTTCTCAGTTTGAACATTGAAAACCTTTTTCCAAAACATTAAGTATAACCATGGTTGTAATAGAAATAAAACATAACTGAAGTGTAAATAAACAGCTTATTCCTGTAGCTGTTACCATGTTTTAAATGTATGTCAGCCATATTGGTTTTGAGGGTGGTTTGGTGAGAAACCAGTTGGTATTCCAAATTCAGGTGGATTTTCAATTTATGCACCTTTGTCCTTAGAAATTCTTACGTATGAATTGTAGAGTGAAATCATACATGCGTTTCCACTGGATTTATTTTTTGTTGTTCATTGACAAAATGTAGCAAACTAAAAAGGTCTAACTCCTGTTGTATTATTATTTGCAATACTTAGTATCGACAGAGGCAGTACTTGTTATGGATTTTAATACCCCTGTTTGAAGATATTTGACACTAAAATCTACTTCTCTGTGTTTTTATGTTGAATGACGTACATAAACAACCATTTTTTTAAATGTAATGCCTTTAAAGTATATATGTTTATAGATTGCATGCAAACTTTTTTCGTCCCGCAACATGCAGTTTACAATGGTGCTCACAGGAATGAAGCAGCCCCTGGGAAACAATGAAAGTGACAACCCTAATATGCATATGTCATGTAGTTTAACATTTCATTTTAACATTTAGCCATTGATTAAACATTGATTTTTTTTAAAGCATTGATTTCAGATAATGAATAAATGGTACATCTTTGGTTTCATTGCTGGATTTTGTTCCGCTTGCATATGATGGCCAATTGCAGCTGGAGTGAGCTAAGGGAGATGAAGAGTCAAGGTGAAGGAGAGGGTTTTGAGTCAAAAGAGATCCTTTCAAGTGTGAGGAAACATCCTTGCGTAGAATGTCAATGTATTTCTTTACGCGTTTTCTGTCTGCTTTCTGCTTCCTGTCTCTCCCACTGCAACAATCACCTGTCACCCCTCATGCCATCTTTCTCTTTCTTTATTGTTCACCATCTCTCCACGTTTTTTTTTCTTGCCTGTCCCTACATGTCACCTGTCATCCTCTTCATCACCTGTTCTCTTCCCTCTGTTGTGATTTTCCTTCCATTGAAAATCACACCCCGGGTTTCTGCTCGCCTATACTCACTCACGCCCTCCTTTAGGGGGTTCGCCTTGGTTACAGGTTGGATGGATGATGGATGAGCTTCTGAGGTCTTTGCCTGCTCTTTCAAACATTATACCCACTCAGATGTTTGGGCACTATAATCTATCCCACTAATACACATACTTACACAGGACAAAACAGTGGCAACATGTTAAAAAAATACCACCTCTCTTAACTTTTAAGTACGACATAGTTGCCTAGTTGTTTATGACCATTTACATTGTATGTAGATTCTCACTGAAGGCATTAAAACTGTGAAAGAACACATATGGAAGTATGTAGCAAACGAAGAATTGTAAAATAACTTGAAGTATGTTTTTTTTAGATTCCTTGAAGTAGCCGACCTTTGCTGTGATGACTGAAATATTAACCTCTGGCTGTCTCTCAATGAACCACTGGGAAGTTCCTTTAAAGCTCTTTGGAAAACCATTTTAAGTGTTCACCTCATGAAGATCATGGAGAGAATGCCAAGAGAGCAAAGCAGTAATTAAAGCAAAAGGTGGCTATTTTTAAGAATCAAAAATATAAAAATTTTTAGAACTATTTCACATTTTTCATTTTCTATGTAATTCCATGTGTGTTCATTCACAGTTTTGTTGCCTTTGGTGAGAATCTACAATGTAAAAAGTAATGAAAAAAAGAGACCCATTAAGTGAGAAGGTGTTTCTAAAACTTTTGACCGGTTATGTACATTTTTACAAAAAAATATATAAATATAATATATTTTTATTTCTCACTTTATATATCTATACCTAAAATATATTTGTTGAGAGCAAAGTAAAAATGAAGTCATGTTCCTTGTTTGTGTGTGCACCAACTTGGCGAATAAAGCTGATTCTGATTCTGAACTGAGTTCTGGGGAATTTGAGGTCAAAATCAACATTTCAAGGTCAAATCAACGTCTTAAACTCAAACAACTATTTTGTGGCAGGGCCTATTGCGCTACTGAAAGAGGCCGCAGAAATCAATAAATTCTGTTTCGATGAAAGGCTATACATGGTCTAGAGAAATGTCTAAGTAGTGTTGCATTTCCATGCAACATCCAAATGGATGGCAGTACCCAACATTTTCCAGCAGAGCATTGCCCAATGCCCCACAATGCCTCAGCTGGTTTGTCTTCTTCACATAATGTATTTTGGTATTCCTCAGGTAAGTGACCATACAACTTACCTGGTAACAATATGACAATCAAAAGGATCAAAAAGAAAGCCTGATTCATTTAACCAGGCAACCTACTTCTACTGTTCAATAATTCAGTTGTCAGCCTGTCGCTGGTTTCACCATTGTTTTTCTTAGGACCACTTTTGACATATCCTCACCACAGACTAGGAGCAATCCATACGTGCTGCAGTTTTGGAGATGCTCTGATGCAGTCATCTGCCCACGACAAGATGGCCTTGTTCAGATCTTTAGACTTTTTTTCAGCTTCTAACACATCAGCTTTCAGGACACAATGTTTACTTGCGGCCAGAAACATTCATCCAGTTGCATTGCTGAGGAGATGATTTTGTGATTTACTTTATCTGGCAGTCATACTGGTCTGTCTGATCAATGTATATACCTGCAAAGTTATTCAAAAGTGTAAGATTTTGTAAAATGGCCTTTTGAGCATTATGTCAGCGCCACATTAAATAAATTGCTTATTATTTAACTGTCTGCTTTAGGCTGAGTTGCTTTGATAAACTAATTCTGAATTAATTGAACTGGATCACTTCCCTCCTTGTTGCATTAGTTTGCATCATGCCCTCCACCCCTTTTCCTGCTGACTGTAAAACCAGTGTAAGGCATTTTGAAACCTAAAGACTGCTTTGTTTTGGCCTCTGGCAGAATTGCAGACAATAGAAAAATATGCTGTAACCCACAGCAGTGTTTTATTATGCTGGGTTGTAGTAGACAGCTGTGTAATCAGAATACAGATAATTTGTTTTAATTCAACACAGTGTTACTTAAAAACTTCCATGGGCAAGTTTTCACAAAATTAAGGTCTGTGTTTAGTTTGGAAGATTTTATCTTGGTGAATTATATCAATGTTGCAATTCAACATAACTTTCTCCAAATATGAAAAGCCATAAGGGGGTCATATGAAAGAGAAGCAATATAGGCAACTGCTGAGGAGGTGGCCAGCTGACCAAAGAACAAGGTGGGAGGCACACAAAATGTAATGTGCTTGAAGACTAAGGCTGAGCAGCAGAGCAGTTAGCTAGGTATGGCCTAGAGCTGACACACATGAGACAGCCACACCAAAGCTGCTAATGTGTTCTCACTTGACTAACAATATGAATTATTTACAGATGCAAGTAAGAGGCAGCTCTGTTTTTGTTTATGACTGCCAATGTTGCAATCTTTATTATAAGTCCAACTGCACCTACCAGTGTTGTTCGCAGCTACCATCCCTCCTAGCATTTGACGAAGTAGTGTGTTTTCTGCTGTTTGTCGTGGATATCTGAACAAAAGCAACATAGGGTAGTAGAAGTGGTGAGGAAGTAAGCACAACAGTTGGATGCAAAGGAGACTTTGAGTGCAGGCTGGTTAAAAGGCCTTGCTGACCAAGGAATCGAACTAATTCTCAGGTCCCCCCTACAGCTTGGGATTCATCATCATCGTAATCAACTTTATTTATAAAGTGCTTTAACACCTGCCACAGCTGAACCAAAGTGCTGAACATCAAAAGCAATAAAATAACAAACAGGGATGAAATAGGAAAACTAGGCACACAATAATAAATTAAGAAACCTGCTACAAACACATATATTATACAATGCAAAAAATGTATAAAAACAATACCTGTACAAAATTAACTAAAATCAAATCTCAGCTGGGCTGAAGGCCAGTGAGTAAAAGTAAGTTTTCAAATGAGTTTTAAAAATGGGCAGTGAAGGTGCCTGTCGAATGTGCAAGGGTAGAGCGTTCCTTAACTTCGGGGCCCCAATAAAAAAGGCCCTGTCTCCTCTAAGCTTCTGCTTTGAGCTGGGAACCACCAGGAGCAACTGATCAGCAGACCTAAGGGACCAATTGGGGTCCCTTCAGGAAATGTAATACTACCTCCTCAATGCAACTTTGCTAAACCCCCAACTGTATGTATGTTCCAGCATTTGGACCTGGGTTTGGACCAAGTATGGACCTTGAGAAGAGATAAACACTCAAGTACTTATATTTCTCAAACTGAGGGTTTCTAAAAATCTTGATGGGAGATGTAAAGACTTGTGGGCCGACACTATCTGAAAACTTGCCAGAACTGCAGTTTCAAACAGTTTTCCTATCTCTCCAATGGCCCGCTCATTTAAGCTTTGTAGCCTCCTAACTAAAGATAAACTTTTAGCCGCATTAAAGCTGCAGCTTGTGTTTATTGACCTTTCTACTTTGCCCGCTCTGCCACTGTTTCCATTTTTCTGTACATCAGCAGTTATCTCTGAGATTCATGTTTGGATTTATCATTGTGCCACAGTGGCATTGTATTGAGCTTTCTGAACTGAACTTTCTTTCTGTGCAGCTGATGATGGATGTGGAGGGACACTGCGGGGCCAGAGTGGGGTAATCACCACCCCCAATTACCCAGCTGAGTATAACAACAATGCTGACTGCACCTGGACTGTACTGGCTGAACCCGGAGATACCATAGCCTTGGTTTTCTCTGACTTTCAGTTGGAGGATGACTATGACCTGCTGGAGGTCAGCGGTACTGATGGACCTTCACAGTGGTGAGTAATCTACCAATAGTATTTCAACTAGAGCCGAATAGTGAGAAAGGAATGAATGATCCTCTAGCATTTGCCTGCACATGAATCCTGCGTGAACATGAACTATGCTTGGAGGTAGGTGGGTGTTAAATAGGTTCTTTTAAGCTGAATCATAGCAGTCTGAAATCTTTTGAGTTCTCTGTAAAATAAAATCACCAGATAACAGTAACTTATTTGATAGGCACTTCCTAGCTTTCAAATTACAAACTCCTCTGTGGTGTATAATGTGTTTGGTGGTTCTAATGTGTAATTTGAACACTTCATCTCGGTTGCACACTTTCATTCATTCTCTCAATTACTGAGTCTCACACAAACACACATTCTGAACTCCATTGATGAAGAGGCTGGATATCCTGGCGTCAGTGTGGGTCTCTCACCATCTGTGGCAGCTCCTCCTCTCTTTGACAACTCTCTCAGCTCAGGAAGTAATTAGTGAGCTCAATTACCACCACCAGCCATATAGGGGTGTTTTATACACACTACTTTCACTCTCACAGAAACACACTAGAGTCCACTCGAGTATGGGGAAGTGCACAATTATATTCAGAGTTTGCTACCCCATAAATGTGCTGGTACTATTAAAAATTTTTTTGAAGAAGTACCTGATAATATACTCTTCACTACTTTTCATAAAAGAACATGGTTCACAAAACCTTAAAATTGTACCCTGATGAAATATTGGTGAATTATTTCCTCTTTATACATATGGAAAACTAATGTCTCACTTTTTTTCTTTGGTATAATCAGTTTCAAAGCTCAAAAAAAGCTAGCAGTAAAGAAAAAGAGACTGTAAAATAGACTTTGAAGTCAGAGCCACAGACAGCAGTTCGCAGAATAGGACTCTGAATACAATGGACTGAGCAGTAAACAAACAAAACGAAAGAGGGAAGCAAACATAAGAAGTGCATCTACAGTACCTTGCAAAAGTATTCACATCTCTTTTTTTCCAATTTGTGATGTTACAACTATAAGTGTCATTGTACTTTATTTGGATTAAATGTGATAGACATACACAAGTAACACATAATTGTGAAGTTAACGGAAAATAATACATAGTTTTAAAAAATATAACAAATAAAAATCAAAAAATGCTGTGTTGCATATTTAAGCCTGCTTTAAGCTAATACCCGAAAATAAAATGCAGTGCCACCAATTATCTTAAAAAAATCACAGAATTAGAGAAAACTGTCCACCTGTGTGTAAATTAATCTTATTATAAATATGACTTCAAAGATTTTTTAGAAAACATTAGGTTTGAGAAGACAGGTGTGAAAGCCTCAAAGGTTTGATAGAAAATATTAGTATACAAACAGCCTCGTGAAGACAAAGGAAAACACTAGACTGGTCAGCAGGGTGATTGAGAAGTTTAAAACTTATTTGGTTTATAAAACCAAACATCTCACAGAGCAGTCTTTAATCATCAGAAAATGGAAAGAGTATGGTAGAACTGCAAACCTACCAAGATATGGCTGTCCACCTAAGCTGACAGACCAGGCAAGGAAAGCATTATTAAGAGTAGCAACACTGAGGACCATGGTATATCTGTAGGAGTTGTGTACATCTCAAATCTGGCCTTAATGGAACAGTGGCCTGAAAAAAAAAAAATATTGTTGAAATGAATTCCTAAGTCCTGTTTGCAGTTTACCACAGGTCATGAAGCGGCAAACATGTGGAAGAAGGTGCTCTGGTCAAACAAGACCAAATGTAAACTTTTTTGTCCACGTGCAAAATGCTGTAGGTGGAGGAAAACCCAAACGCTGAACATCACACTGAATACACTATTCCTATGCTGAAATATGCTGGTGGCAGCATCATTAAAAATAAAATAAGTCAGTCAGTCATTTTCTACCGCTTATTCCATAGTGGGTCGCGGGGAAGCTGGTGCCTATCTCCAGCAGTCTATAGGCGAGAGGCGGGGTACACTGTACAGGTTGCTAGTCCATTGCAGGGCAACACACAAACAACCATGCACACACTCATTCACACACCTAAGGGCAATTTAGAGAGACCAATTGACCTAACAGGCATGTCTTCGGACAGTGGGAAGAAGCCGGGGTACCCGGTAATAAAATAAGTATATATCTAAAAACAAAACTGTTTCCTAAAATTTTTAAATAACAATAAACAGTACAGGGGTCAAATGGTTAAAATGAGAAAGTAATACTCAAGAGATGTAAAGAAAATGACAGAACCTTTGAATGGGTGGATGGACATTTAGTGGAAACAATAGTGGACGGATTACAAAATTCCATCTGACAGCCAAGTAGGGAAGTGAGAGTGCTCACTTAAAGCTGGCATTCTCACAGTGAATGATTCAGTGGAGTTTCTGCTGTGTAACATTTGACAATTGGGCTATCTTTCTCACTTACACTTCAAACTGAATGGTTATTGGAATTAATCACTCAGGTTTCATTTTCTTCATTTTATTCTAATTGTTGAACTCTCTTTTTTTAGAAAACATATTAAATATCTGAATATTGTTATACTGTTCATGATAGACCTTATTTTGAATTAAGCACTCAAGTCAATCTTAACTTTAAAAGACAATTGTCTTGATATGTCTTGCATTTTAAATAGTGAAGGACTGAACAAAAGCTTGATGCAAAGTTTTGTGTCATGGCAACATTATTTGAAGGCACAGGTTGCTTTATTGTTAACAGCAAAAAACGTGATCTATTACAATACGACAGTAATTAGTGAAAAGCCAATAAATAGGTAACAATTCAGCCTGTCTTTAGAAAAATATATAACTTAAAAGTGTCACTTCCTTGTTTGGCAAGAATGTAGGCAAGATAAAAATGCCTTCTCTACCTCTCCTCGCTCCAGTCAGGCAGATCTGCTTACTGCGCAGCTGCAGAGTGGACCTATAAACCCATAAACAAGCACTACAGGGCCGACTGACTAAGTGAAAATTTAAAAAGTTCTGACTTGTACTAAAGATGTACTAAAGCCAGCAGGGGTGGGAAGTAACAAATTACATTTACTTGCGTTACTGTAATAAAGTACAATCTGTCTGTACTTTGCACTTTTTTAAGTTTTTTTCAAAAGCTGAACTTCTACTTTTACTTAGGTATGTTTTGTATTTTACTCTGTTACATTTGAAATCCTATCTGTTACTGTGTAAAAACGAAAATTTAAATATAAACACTAGAAGCAGGGTTAGATCCAAACATGGAGGCACATCAATTGGATGCTAGTGGTGCTATAAATAACCATCAATTACAGTTGAAGTTGACCTCCAAGAAAAAGATAAATGCCTTGGGCATAATTAATGGACCAGTTTAACTATAAATCCAAGAAAGGCAACAGCTTTATAATACAATGTAAACTTAGTTTGCCTAAACAGATCAAACTATCTGTATTTAAAAACTCAACATTGAGACAATGATTTTTAGATTTTAGTGATAAACTATGCAAATTTTTGTTGTACAGTTGTGCAGGACATGCTAATGTTTTTTTTTTTTTTTTTATACGTTGTTACAGGACTTAATCCAAAGCTAAAATAGCATTATTTGCACTTACCAGATGCACATCTTATTACTGGGAATGGAGTCAGTGGACGAGATCTGCCATGTAAAACCATGGAAATATGCTAAATAATATTATAAGAACAAATGTAAATAATAACGGTTTTAACTGGTACTTGTGATTATAAATTGTATTGGCTAAAGCTGAAAACATGGGTTCGAGCGCTTAGTCGGGAGTCAGGTATTTAAAAGTATTAGATTTGACGGATAGTGGATACATCGGACAAAGGGTGGGATGAAGATCAGAACTGGCAGGTTCTGGGGAAGAGAAAACCCACGGAGAAGCTTAATAGATATAGTGAAGGATACAGTGGTGGGGAGATGATTTGCTGTAGCAAACCCTAAAGACAGCAGCTGACAGAAGAAAGTTGGAAATTGATGTTTGCACATTATTCCTCCCAGATATTCATAACTTTTCTTGTGTTGAATTTTCATTTATTAAAACGCTCCTTTTAATAAAAAATTGTTTGAGACCAACATCTCCTCTTCTCCTTTATGAAATGCACAAGAGGGACTTTTTTCTGCTCATAAAAAGTAACTAACGTTTACTTAAAGTAAAATTTTAATGGAGTACTTTTATTTTTATTTGAGAAACATTTTATACAGTTAACTTGTATTAAAGTAAACTTTTATTAAAGTAACTGTACTTTTAGTTGAGTACATTATTTTTATACTTTTTCCACCTCTGAAAGCCAGATGTAGTGAAGATGAGTAATAGGATCATAGATGGTGTAGCATAAAAGTCTGTTGCTGCAGAGGTTTCTCATAAGGTGAACAATGTAGGTGTACAAATACATCAGCTTTCCAGGTTTTCTTCCCCTCTATTTTGTCAGGTTCAAGTTGTTAAGTTTGGAAGTTAATTTTTGAAAGACAAGACAATATGTGGCTTTGATATGGTTAATTAGTGTCTGAACTGAACATAGTAGTGGCAGGGGTTGGTATGAATGAAGAAAGAAATATGCCTCCATTTAGTAACACCCTGATGGGATGGGATGTACAGTCTTTGTAGCACAAGAGAGCACATCCCTAAGTTATTAGACTTTGTATCCAACATTGATTTTGTTTTTCTATTCCTCATTCAGTTTGAGGCAATGTAAATAACACTCATGCTTATCAAGTTGCCAAATACAATATAGCTATTTGACTTGTAATTTTCTTGGATACTCACTTACATTCCAAGACACAACAATATAACATCACCTACCAGCAGTGTTTCCTTATGATGTCAAAAGCAGCTCCCTGAACACCTTTGAAACTGTAAATAGAGAACATGAAGTGACTGATTCAGTATTTAAAAGGGTTCTAGATTTTGGTAGTATTTCTTTAGTGCTACAATGTAGCAAAAACTAGTAATTGCACCAGTTTACAGAAAATGTTCTATAATAAAACTGAAATGTTCTCATTTCCATCCTGGTAAGTTTCACAAACTTAATTTCCCCAAAAGTGTTTTTTTTTTTTTTGTTTCTTGTTTCTGGTGCTTCTTTCTCTGACAATACAAAGCTACCTGGGTTAATGCAGCTTATTTCTCTGTGCTAGTCGATCTTGGAGCCCAATGAGTTTTGATCCCTTCAGGTAGCTTCAAATCCTTTTTTTCCTCCTTTTAACACTATGCCGTATGGACTTGAGACTTTGACATTGAGTCAGCATATGGATTATCCCTGCCGTGCTGTTATGTGTCATCTTGTCCCGGTGTGGGAAGGGAGTAATGTTGTGTGTGTATGAGAGAGACAGTGAGAGATAAAGGCTTGTATTGGGAGCACAGAACACTGGATGTATATTGATTGGCTGTTAGGTTTACTCACCTGAGAGTGAATACTCTTCGGAACAGTTTTTTTTATATTTAGCTGCTGTTTCCTTTAGCTCCCAAGGGGTTCTGTAGAATATAAGTAGTGTATGGTTTATTTTTCTGAAGATAAATGCCTCTGCTAGGCATGGGCTGAATGCCGGTAGAAATACACTATGGTTGTAAAAATGTAAGGTTTAAAAACTGCACAAACCTTTTGCAGAGACCATGTCACAGCAACTGGAGTACATAGACTAAATGGCGTGCTGCCCCTTTCCTACCTGTTGCCTTACACCACTTGTTAGCTGCCTGGGAGAAGACTTCCTGAGAGAAGACTTCTGCACTTTTCCTTGCCTCCTTGCTTTGGGTTGTTTGGAAATTCTGCTTGGGAAAATCAAGTGGTGTGGTGTAGAAACTACAGGAACAGCACCCATCACTCCTGTAAATGGAACACTGTTGTAATGCTACAGTTTGCGAAATAGAAGCAGAATGTCTGTCTAGCAGCAACTGCAGGGTGAGTACCCCAACAGGTAGCTTGATTAATTAATCAAAAAAAATAAGTTGTAATTGTGTTACTCTATAAACATGAGGGAAAAAAACAACAGCAGCAACGTGTAATATTCTGCACAATAAGATCTTGAAAGTACTCTCTTTCTAATGGCATCTGTCAGTGGGTGGGATATATTAAGCAGCAAGTGAATGATCTGAACAAGTTTGACTAGGGTTATTCTTGGTCTGCAATGGTCAATGTCTATCAAGAGAGGTCCAAAGAAGGAACACTAAACAGAGAGAAGGCTAGCTTTTGAGGTCTGATCTAATAGAAGATCTACTATACCTCAAATTACTGAAGATGTTTTTGTTGATTCTGATAGAAAGGTCCTAGCATACACAGTGCATCTGAGATTGTTATGTGTGGGGTATAGTAGATACAGACAAGTCAGAGGGCTCGTGCTGACCCTGTTCTACCCCAAAAAGACGAAACAATGGGCACATGAATGTCAAACCACAACTTGAAGCATTGGAAGAACGAGCCTGATCTCATATTTTAATGTTTTCTTTTTACATTACATAGATGGCTGGGTGTGAATGTTACTTACCTGGGAAACACACGGCACCAGGATGCACTATGAAAATAAAACAAGCTGGTTGAGGAAGTGTAATGCTTTGAACAATGTTCTGCAGGGAAACTTTGGGTTGCCATATATTACAGCACACTTGCAAGTGTCCAATGGAGTATATGTCTAGTTGATCAGGGCTATTTCAGATTTTTGTGTAAAATCGTGAAACTTTGATATTTTTACACAAGGTTATCATACCATTTGTTTTAATTGCATTAAACGCCGGATGTTTACCTTCCCTGCTCTGAAAGTAAGTCAATTTATCTATATCTATGTGCAAATGTTTGTAAAACCTTTATCTCTGAAAAGATGATCATCCCTTACCTTCTGTACTGCATTAGGACTCCACTCTTCCTTTCCCATCCTATTATGGAATGGTCACACTCTGAGTGTGTTTGGAAGAGAATGATTATGCAGCATTTCCACAGGCTGTTTGCCTGGGAGCAAAATCATAGAAAGCTGCACATGTGATTACCTTGCAATATTGCCCAAAAATGTGCTTTAGTATACATTTGTATGCTAAGAAACTGATATTTACCATGTGAATAGTCCTTTGATGGTGTATGATGGAGATATTTTACATAAATGTGTTTTAAATGGATACAATGACGTGGTCAGATATGCATTATTCATAGAATAAATACTGGATACAACACTTGCCTTCTGTATAATCTGCAGGGGTGAAGAAAGTCTTTTGCTTTAGGGCTTTGCATATGAATCACAGAGACATTACTAGTTTGATCATGTGTCTGTGATATTTCCTTTTCTCTTACGTCCTTTTAATTCACACTATCTCTATCACTATGTCGTGTTGCCATAATACAACATGTGAGTAGAAAGTCTGGGAGATTCTAAGGTCACAAGTGAAGCTGAATATATAAGGACCAATAAGGAAAACTCACTGTTAGATATATATCAACAAACAGAAATGTATTTAAGGCTCATGTGGGGGATTGTACTGATGCCATGACACATGTCAGGGCCAAGACTATTGGGGTGAAAAAAGTCCCAAATCAGGCTTTGATGGAGATCAAGATACCAGTAACTTATTATATCGTACAATTAGCTGTATCTAGATCCGTCTTAGGACTGCATGGAGGACCAGTGCTTAGCATTGCTGCCATGCAGCAAGAAGGTCCTGGGTTTGAATCCTGGCTTGGGGTCTTTCTGCACAGAGTTTGCTTGTTCTACATGTGCATGTGTGGGTTCTCTCCTGGTAATCCCCTCACAGTCCAACAACATGACCGTTGGGCTAATTGGTCCCTCTAATGTGCCCTTAGGTGTAAGTGTGTTTGTGTCCATCGCTATCTGTCCTGTATGTCTCCGTGTTGCCCTGTGATAGACTGGTGACCTGTCTAGGGTGTTCCTCCCCCAGAACACTGTAAGGATAAATGGGTATAGACAATGGATGGATCAGTTTTACTTTATATCACACTTTAACATTGACCTTTTCTCCACCTTTGGTTGTATGTTCTTACAAATGGGCTAGGTTTTCTTTTTTTAATTTTTTTTATTGTTTTTTCTACTAGTGTAGGTTGCATATTCAAGTTGCTACAACCTCCTAGTAGAAATGGGACAGCTGCAAATTCCTGTGAATTATCCTCTTATCCAAGCATTTTTATAGCTTCTAGCTTTATCTAAAGAAGATTGTCAACCCACTTTTTAATACAATATTCTTTCTTCTCATACACTACTTTTTTATTTAAAGATGAAATAATCAATTCATATCCAGCTATTATTTCGGTTAAAGATAGTAGGTTTGGTCATGTCATCTGTCACTTTTGAAAACACTTGCTAAACATGTTTGTTCTAAACATTTACTGATGTTTTTCTCACCGCTTGCTTTAATCCTCAAATGACATTCAGGGCCTAGCTCAGGAAAACAAAGTAGGGATTGTATGCTTCAGACACTTGGCTGTTATGATATGATCAAAAGCAAAGACTGACTGACTTTGTTATACTTTTTTATAGAGCCCAAATTTAATGGCAAATTATTGCTTTGATCTAATTTAGATCAGAGCAATGATTTGAGTAATTTTATAAACATTGGTGTTTTGATTATTAATCTGACATTATTTAATATTTAATATTAATATTTTAATATTTTATCAAATAATATTTCGGTCTGTTAAGGGTTGTCCTGTGAATACCAGCCCAGTAAGGCGATGGTATTAGGACAAAGTTGAAAGGTGTGAGCCAAGCTCTGACATTATTGAACAGCATAAACTCTGCACACACATGGAATGAATTCACACAATTTCTCAAAATACAAGAATTTATTAACAAAAATAAGTCAACTCAAAGTCAAACATATTTCAATCAACAAACTCTTTACTATTCTAAAACAATCCAACTAAACTACCAAGCAGAATTAAAGAATAAGGAAGACTAATGGGCTATGTACAATATAAACAAGTTGATTAAAGATGATTGAAAATCATGACCAGAAGAGTGATGCAACATTACCATGCAATGTTATTTATGTTTGAGAACCAAGGATTATCTTGAAGAATCTAGAAATGAAGTTAAGTTAGTCTTGGAACCAACTTAGACAATATTTAGCAAACGTTTAGACAACCATTCACAATGCAAGATCAGATAAAATATTATTTTATCAAAATAATGTTTTAAAGAATGATCTGCTGAATAAAACCAACCTTCTGGATGACTAATTCTCAACGGTGTCTCATTAGCTGCCTTTATTTATTGAAATAATATTTAAAGAAATATTATTAAAGGTAACGGTAAATTATTTAAGGAAATATCTTTGAAAAGAGCCAAATCTTTCTGGAGAAATGGGGTTTAATTGTGTTTACTTAGTTATCAAATGTAGTAAAATGATGTTAGGGACATTTACTGGATTGAAAACTAAACCGTTCTGGGTAAATACTCTTCAGCAGCAAGAACGTGGCCTAGGCTGTTAGCAGTTAAGCTAACAAAGGAGGCTGATAGCTTAGCATCCAGAATCAAAACACACACACTTATAAATTCCGTCAATAAAAGGGTTAAAGTGCATAAGCGCGGACGGCGCGTTATGAGCAACACTCTGTGTTTAAAATCACCCTTTAAATAAAGTTTGTCTTAACTTTAAAAACACAAACACAGAACACAAAGCTGATCACGTGTGCTGCAGATAGCCTGCGAGCACTAAGGTAGCAGTTTCACACAAACAAAACCAAACTTCATAAAATGAAAAACGTTTAGATCATTTCATCCTAACTGTTATTCTGCCCAAACCCTAACCTCTGACCATGTTGAGGAAAAGATGTCCGGGGCGGCGAAGTTTGAAGAAACGTCCTCAGTCAACAATTGGTTAGCTTCGGCTAACCTGACCTCCGGGGCTGTGGCTTAAGATACGGCTCGTTCTGTCGGCTGGACAAGACTGCACGTTACCGGTGATGCGGTGTCGTCCTTCTCTCAGGCAAGGAAAACCGCTTCACTCGGGTTTTAGAGACCGCGTCTCTGCTGGGGACTTTTCTCGAAAACCGTGTGCGTCTGCAGGGCTCGGAGAGAAAGTCAACAATGCCGGTGCCTTAATTCCCCATTCGTGAATGAATACCGGATACACAAACAGCAATTCATTCAATACTCAACTTTTGCATATGATCGGTGATCATATGAGACTCTTGGATCCAGTTTGAAGAGTTAAGTCTTTTTGCCAGCAAAAAGACTTCAGCGCGCTGTGTCTCTCCTGGTCCGATGGTCAACCGGCTTGTAGAGGTCGGCTTGTGGGAGAGGGGGTGCTTTTATACAGCCAGTGGCATTATGGGAAGTCTGCTGCTATCCCCCTTTTTCAGTTGCTGGAAGTCAGTTTAATGCAATTTATTTTGAAAACTCCAGAAGAGTTTGTACCGGAGTTTTAATGTTGAAATCCATGGCTTAGGGTTCCAACATTGGTATTTTACTTGTTTTATCTTTTGAGTACATGTTCCATGGTTCTTTGTCACTGACTGTAGTGTAGGTAAAGGTAGCTCAGCAATTTATATTGTCTTAATTTCTGTTATCAACATTTTCTGTTGGTAAGATAATTTAAGCAACAAAGAGCTTAGAAAGAAAGTGAAACTAAAATCTGTTGGTAACACGTAATGTTTGTACAGTGGGCTGTTTTAAGAAAAAAGTCTTGGGGTGCGGTGCTGGCGGTGTAGAGGTTAAGTGTGCGACCATGTGCAGAGGCTATAGTCGGCGACCTTTGCTGAATGTCTCCCCCTCTCTTTGTCTCCCCCTGTTTCCTGTCTACCTACTGTCGAAAAAATGAAAAATAAAGGCCTCTAGTGCCGCAAAAAAAAAAAAGAGGATAAAGTCACAGTGACATTTAGACTGGTAAGTCTGGCTTCTGTTGCATGTACTATGATATTTAAACGATGTTTACTGACCACAAACAGAATTGGAGTACCTAAAACAAGGAAACTTAAATGACCAATGGAGAAAATGTATATAAAAGAGGAAACTGATCTTCAGATATTATTAGTTTGAACACTGGTTAGACTGATTAATAGTGGTGTAATGAAAAATGGAGATAAAAAGATGCAATAATACGGTGGCGAATGCTGGTCTTTCAAGTAGGGGAAGCTCAATTTCAAGATCGCTGATTCGCTCATTTTGCTGTCAATCAAAAAGGGATTGAGCCTCAGACAGATCATCCAATCATCCTGCAAAAGCCAAGCATCCGGGCCAGCCGAGGTCAGCCCACTGCCCCATAGACCCCCAGAGACGCTGAGCTTCCGATGGGCGGGACAAAGCCCAGCATTTTTCCAATGACTCGTCTTGTTTCGCTGCAGCCAAGGCTGATCCATAGACCCCCAGAGACGCTGAGCGTCCGATGGGCGGGACAAAGCCCAGCATTTTTGCTGCGCTATTGAACTCACTGTTTAAAGCACTGTGAGGAAAGCCGCGTCGTTACCAGTGATAAAAAGCTGATTCTGAACAAAAGTTGAGCGCATTGTAGAGCATATTTAGTCAATGACATGTTCACACAACAGTATGTATTTGATCACTTATTTTTTGACGTTTTAGGGGAAGCTGAGTGTCCCTTGCAGTCTTAGAGCAATCGCCACTGATATATATATATATACATACTGTATAAGTTTACAGCACAGATTCACAAGTGTCGTCTCAACCTACTTTATAAGACAATTTGTATTTGGGAATATATAGTCAAATCACTCTACCAATATAGAGAGATTCAAAATCAATTGCATACCTTACAATTTGATCCTAGCTATAACACAATGAGGTCAAGTTTAGTTCTTTTGTCAATTTGTAAATAAAGTCTTTGTAAGGAAACCCAATCAGTTGCATTGAGTCACTAACCTTTCACCATTCCCTCTTGCTGAGTACACATGTGGTGGCAGTTTAAAAGAAAATTTAATTTTACAGAAAGAAACCTCCAGCAGAACCAGAGCCATGGCTGACTTGGAAGTTTAGGAAGACAGAGTAGACACAAAAAATCCAAAAACGCTTGTCTGATAGTAACAAAAATATGACCCTATTATTTCCTATGACACTACTTGTACAGTATAAGCATAATCTAGGAGTTAGCCGACACTCCGCACAGTGCTCGCACAGTGCCAGGACGTCCTTTTCAAACAAGTTCTATTAAGAAACACATCAGGCATTGCATTCTAATTTAGACTGCTCATTGGACTAGCTAACAACACTCAATACCAATGCATTGAATAGCTTTTCATCACTTTCCAATCATTCACCTGGCAGCATTTTGGATACCTGCTAGGTAACTATAAGAGAGGTACTGACACAATAACACATCTGGCTAATTGTTTGCCAATAATGATGCTACAGTAAAAGTAATAAAATAATCACCACTATATGTAAACAGGTCAATCCTTATGTGAAATTGACTACACT
Source organism: Crenichthys baileyi (assembly GCA_036173005.1). NCBI lineage: Eukaryota > Metazoa > Chordata > Actinopteri > Cyprinodontiformes > Goodeidae > Crenichthys > Crenichthys baileyi. Next base: position 168,530 of record JAHHUM010001262.1, read on the forward strand.
AATAACATATTCTTTCTTTCCAGTAAACAGTTTCTTGGTTTGTGAAAACCAGAAATCCAGTATTGTGAAGTTTTGTCTCACGACCTGGATGTATACAACACATTTTGATAAGCAGTTAAAGTATTATAAATTGAATGACTGTATGCCACACTGCAGAAATGGCAGAACATTTTGTTGCTGAGGCTCCCCTGAGTGAACAGAGATGCCAGTGCCTCAGCTGGGTCACTGCTCAACCAAAACACTAATCTTCACAATCTCAAACAGCCCCTTTTCTCAAATGAAAACAAATCAACAAAGAGCACAAACACACAGGCACCACATGCAAAGCTTTTGTGTTGAAGACCTAGACTTCTTGACAACAGAACAGTGTGTTTCCACCTCTTTTCACTGCAAATCAGCTTTACTTTATTGATTCAAGTCCCACTGTGCTGATAAGAATATATGGGAATAAAAAGATTGTTTGCTAAACTAGCTTGTGTTTTTCAATACCTATTGATATTTATCGAATGACTAAAACACACAAATTGTGTTTGGAAACACTTTAAAATCAAGAATTTTCCCTAACCTTCATAAATAAACAACGGGACAAAAGTTAGTATAGGATAGATAGACGAAACTGTGGCTTTGTAAGAATTCCTTTATACAATCCTTTATTTTTAAATATCTTAAAATGTCCACATATTGTGCTGGTGAAAAACTTACTATTATTGTGTGGAAATAATAAAGAAACAATGATTTGCATATCTAAATCTTAAATGGGACACCAGTGGAAATTGTATGTCTGTGAGAGTTGACCCAAACAGCAGCTAGTCCCCTCTCGTGTTCTGCTGTCAGCAATGAAATACCACTGATCTGAGATTTCATTTTGCATGAGATCACACCAGGCCAACCTAAATATATTTATAGAAGAACCTTCTGAGCTAATAAACACACTTTGATTGACCATTACAGGGTGCACCGCAGAGTGCCTCTATAACTGCATCATTAACTTGAGAAAACAAGGATGAGGGGCAATTTCACTGTGGTGAAACAAATTCAAAATGAAAAGAGAGCAAAAAACAGAAAAATATATAAGTTTAATGTATCTTGTTAATGTTTGTTTTTTGTATTATTTTAAATAGTTAAACAAATTTCACATTTTATTTTAGTGTCTAATATTATGCCCAAAACGTTTAACAATTGCTATTTATTAATTAGTTTTATTTTTTGTGTTGTACAGGTATTGGGTATAAGGACTAATGTTGGGACAGTTTGTTGGGCTGCTTTAATTGTCCTTGCTTGTACTCATGTAATAACTTCCGTATTTGTCAATACCTGCAATCATTGTCACTTTAGCACAATCACCTCTACTACTTATTGTACATACGTTATTTTTTTATTTTATTATTACTACTTGTTTTTGCAAATTTACCTTGTTCTTTGATTGCACATTTTCCTAACTATCTGCACGGTGCTTGTGTGTTACTAAGGACTGCTGTAACAAGTTAACTTTTCCATTGTGAGATCAATAAAGTTGATTTTATTTCATCTTAACGACTGCAACATGTTTTTTCTGTTTTTGCTTGTTGAACTCTAAAAATACAACTTATTTTGGGCAGTTTTGCATTTCAAACAAGTTTTCTTACCATATTTAAACTGTTTTACTTGTTTTTCTTTCTGAGATTTATATAAATCTATATAAATCTTGTTGCAAAGGTGGGAATTGGCACATCAAAGTCTCCAAGTGTGGGAGTTACATTTCTTTAGTTTTTAGCAAGTGTGGGTGGAACAGAGTGGAGGACTAGTAAGCTTGTTGGGACACCTTCGATTTTGTGGACTCTATTAGTCTGTCGTATCGAAAAGAGAACTGAGCTTAATATGAAAACTTTTAATCTACCAATTAATGTGTTCAAATCCTCAATTATGGTCAGAAAATGTGGGTTTTAAATGAGAAATTGTGAAACTGGCAATTCAAGAACCTTTGAGCTGTCTTAAGTCATCCTGGGTGTTTTTCTTCCAGAGGAATAGAGTAGATTTACTGCTTCTCTGGATAGGTTGTAATTATGTCTGATCAGGACCAAAAAAGGAGCCAGTCCCATGTTTTGACATGGTGTCCAACTTATTTTGATTCTTAGAGATTGTGGAATAATTTTTAAGTCCAACTTTTAACTACACTTTTAAGTATTAACTAAAAAATAGAAGAAAGTGTTTAAAGTGTTCTTTCTACAAATAATTTTGTAAACGAGCCCTTCTATACAGTGATTACAATTTGTAATTTTTTTATATTTTAGTTTCTTCTTGTATTTAATGTTTTCATTTAGAACATGGCATGTTCACAGTTGAGATAAACAGGAGAACGCAGAAATTTGCCTCAAGCTCTGCTGCTGAAAACGCAGTCTCTGATGCAACTTAAGTAGTCCCAGAGAAGGCTTCCCAAAGCCTAATTTTCTTGTCAAAAGGGAGATTTGGCTTTATGAACAAAGGGGACACATGTACCTTACGGTCCCCATAGTGATAAGGAGTGGGTCTTGGGCTCATCCTTTCTTTGGACCCTGTCCCTGCTCATGTCAGTGGTTTCTACCTCCCTTAGTGTGTCTCTGTTGTCTAATTTTACAAAACACTGACAGAGAACAGTTTTGCAATAAGGTTCAACCTTGTGAAAGAGGTCTATGCCATATTGCCCTTAGTAATAAAAGAGCAGTGTAAAATTATGTACAAGCCAAGGTTCTTAAAGGAAGAGCTACTATAACAGTACATCATTTCAAAACACAGAAAAGTGGTGTTTAATGGACTCCATGTATGAGACGTAAAAGGAAAAAACCTATTCTGTAATATCAGTTAGGTCAACTTATGTGCAACCCTGGTGTCCATATCCAAATGTTTCTGAACTCAATTGAACAAGTTAAATGTGGATTGTATTTAAATACGCCTTATACACAAGATTTCAGCTCTAACTCGCTACAATCATAAACAATGTCTTTACTACTGAGCCTGCTTGTACAATTCTTTTTCATGGTCCCTCCTTGCCACTCTCTGTGGTCTTTTAATTAGATGACCTGATTAGAAACCATTGGCAAGGGTTTTATTGGGTGTTAAGAGGAAAAAAAGTGGGGATTAGTCTGGTCTGGGACTCAGGCAAACAGAATTAACAGCTTGTGCAACCAAGCTCTATCACTTGCAGATCAGTGTTTCTAATATCAGAGTATTATTAGCTGCACTATTCTCCCCAACTCTGTGATAACCAAGGATTACTGAAGGTGCCGGGGCCACTGAACCAGGAAAAACTGCGTGATTTGTCCTAGCATGGCAAATTAGTGCACTGTTTGCATGAATGATATGAATCAGGGATGAAGCTGATCCTTTGACAGACGGCCAACATTGAGGCTTTTTGTAGCTCACTACAAAAACATTATGTATAAACATGCTGACAAGCTGCTTTGTTCTGTATACTGTATGATTAAAAATACAGCATCAAGTTTTTTGTTGCCAGGGAAAAAATAGTGTGCCAAACGACAAACAGCTAATGTAATATGGTTACTAATTATACTGTGGTCTAATTGTTGAGATGCCCTGATAATTGGAGCAGTTCGACCTACAGTGCTTTGAAAAAAGTATTCACGTCATTTGGATTTTTCTACATTTTGTCATTTTACAACTTTATTGAGATTACACATGAAAGACAAACTCCACGCAGTGCACAATTGTCAAATGGAAGGAAATGATGGTATTATAATAAAAAAACTTAGAAAAAACGTGAGAGGTTTGATGTACATTTATTTAATGAAACAATATATCAAACATGAAGGAGAAACAACAGGAAAATTTAAGACACATCAGGCAGGAAGATTATCATTAAGAGAAGCAGCCACAAGGCCCATGGTATATCTGGAGGAGCTGCAGAAATCCACAGGTCAGGAGGGACAATCTGTCAAATGGACAAATACTAGCTGTGGATTCTACAAATCTGGCTTTTATTGATGAATGGCAAGAAGGAAAGAAGACCTGTGTAAAATTTGCTTCAAGCCATGTATGGGACGCAGCAAACATGTGGAAGGCTGTGCTGCAGGCAGATAAAAAATATTTTTTTGGCAGAAAAGTATCACTGGTCTTTAAGCAGAAAACAACATACCCACAATGAAACATGCTGGTGGCGTCATTATGAGATGGGGATACTTCTCTTTAGTAGGGACATGGAAGCTGGTCAGAGTTGGTGTGGAGACAGATTGAGATGAAAACAGGGTAGTCCTGCCTGGAAACCTGGCAGATGCTGCAAAAGACTTGACTGAAAGTTGGAAATAAAATAAGTGAAAATATTGACTTAAGAGGCCTGAAAACATATGCATGGCACAATTTTCTGATTTTTATTTCTGAGAGAATTGAAAAAGTAGTAATAACTTTTAATAAGGTACTGTATTAGTTTAAATATACACATGACTGTCATTTCCAGTTTTAGTTAATGGATTTGATTGTTTTCCTGATTTATACACATTTTAACAACCACTTTCAAGTTATAACTTAAGCTGAAATTACAAGCTGAAACTTGGCACACCCTTATATTTGTCATGTAAATAGATTTTTGCCTATATTTTGAATGCTGCTGCAGTTTTAGGTTCTTGTCTGAAAGCACTTAATAATGCATGAAATTATTTATTGTTTAAAAAGGCAACTTTTATCATGGCATGGCCTTTAAACTCCTGTAGGTACACAGTATATTACATATATATCAAATAATTATATATGAGAAATAACTAGCTAATTTCTGTAGAGTTACTGTTTTAAAATTACTTAGTCAGAATAAATTGGTTTTGTTCTTTTAAACGTTTAATGTTTTGCATAGTTTTGAGTTTTCAGTTGTGTTGAGCATTATGACATCTGAGTCTTAATATTTCTTTTTTACTGGTAATGCTGCTAAATTGAATTTTAAATAGTGTTTCGGAAGGCGATTTGGTGCTACTTTTTTTCTTCCCTTTCCATCTGAATATAATCTGATTCTGTTAGCTGAGGTGTAACATATTATATTTTTAGGTTTAGTGCTAGAGGTGATGAAAAGCCTTTTTACCCATTTAACATGTTGGAAATACTGTAGTTCTCTTACACTCATGCAGAGAGTGTGGGTGCTGAACTTTTCTGCCTGAACTTCTAATTGTGTGCAAGCTATGAGAATGAACTAGAGAAACTGGCAGTTGGCTGTAATAAAGCTTTTACACTCACTTCTATTTGAAATCCTTTTTTGTTGATTTGACTACCTGTTCTGTGGTTGTTTCCTTCTCTGTGTGTTGGTATTATCTCCATTATCAACCACTGTAGAGCTTTTTTTTATCTGCTTTTTTGTTCAGTGTTTGGTTGTTGTTATGACATATCCGCTACATTCCAGGATCCCAAAATTACCTGGTGTAATATACTATATTTACCTTTTTACACAATATTCTTTGCTTTTATGACATTTTTTTGTTGTTGTTTTTTTTATGTTCGCCTACAGTTACAATTGATTACCAAATCTGTTTATTTTTGTGATTTAGCCTTAATCATCTAAAGACAACCGTTCCATGTGGATGTCTTTGACTGTTTTGTTTTTAAATACATTTGTTAATTAACTTTCTAACTGTTAAATTACTGAGAATTGCAAACCAAACAATATCTGAGTCAGTCTGCAGATGAAAATATTGCAGAATTATTTTGCACACTGTGACATTTCTTTTTCTCTTTCTGCTTAAAGACCACCCCACAGCTCCAAGATTCATAAATTGTTAAGGTTTCAGCCTGGCTGAACCGCGCGGTTATGACGCACTCACGAACGGTCGTTGAACTTCGTGAGAGAGCAGGGAAACAGCAGAGAAGCAGAGAAACAGGACAGCAAACGCTGGCATCAGTGAGGAAGGGGTGGATGGGGTTTGTAGGGCAAAAACATGACAATGAGGTTTGAGCAAAGAGATGTGAAAGATGAAGAGCTGCATATAAACTAGTACAGGGCAGCTGAAAAACACTTGGATGAGGGAATAATCCATGTTTCGCAAATCATTATTAATAGATTGCACCCGATCAGGAGGTGTTTTCTGTGGGACTGAGCTGCCTAACACGCCAAATAGTAACTCAACCAGTTCTCTCCTGGATGAAGTCTCCCTCATTCATTTAAGACATAGCACCCATAATTGTATATATTAATATACGCTAGTAGTAGCAAAGAACTCAAATCATCATCAAAATAAGTGTTCCCAGCCTTATCCTATGCCATCACTGCAAAGTACGCACAATTACCCCCATGATGTCTGGATCACGCTCTGGATTGGGACCCCGGAGCGGCACCCACAGATCAATAGTGGTGTAGCAAAGCCCTACAAACCACAATGGCTTTTACTTTGGCCTCAGGTATCCTAATCTAAAACCAGACAAAATTGTTTATGGAGTGTTATTCTGGTTCTTAATGAATCGATAGATCTTTTAAAAGTCTGTGTGAAGGCCGCTCATTATCTTAGTGATTATTGTCTCGCCAACTGGCATGAGGGAGCATAGACAAAATATGAGCTAGCAGGGTTTCATTCAACCTGATGTGTCAAGTAACGTGTGTTTCGCACCAAGATGATGATGCTATTGGAGGAAAGGTCCCAACGGTCCCAACGCGAGTGGAGAAACAACAATCCACTAAATAGGATGAAGAAATAATCCCCACTATACATACCCTGTTCAGTCCTTATAGTTAGTCATAAGCCTTGATCTTACACCCTTTCTTTGTAAAAACTATGGCGAGGAACTCCTAACTTTTAAGAAATGGAGACTTTAATGCACAATACAACAATTAAATCTGTTTTTTCATGTCATTTAGTGAAATTAAAGAGTGACTTGCTTGCGCCCGTACACCAACCAAAAGAATGTCAACCACTATCAATAAATTCCGAAAGTACTGAAAGTTAAAGTCGACTTGCTTTGTCAGCAAGATGATACCATTATGCCTTAACTTCAATATCTGTACAACTGTGCGCATCAGAACATACAATCTTCCTTCTCCTTGTAGCACTTGGCATAAAGAAAAAAAGTCTTTGTTGTATGGTATAAATTTGCAACTTGTCCTGGTCTTAACGCACTAAGACCCTAGTTGGCCTTTCTCCCTCACGTTTTCTAAAATTGAACGAGTCTGACGCCTTTGGCATGCAGGCGGAGGTCACAATAAAGACAAGGGTGAAAGAGACTCAATTATAGTCAGGCAGAACAGATATTGCTGTCTGTCCATTACTGAGTCCCTTATTTAAGTTCTCTCTCGTGATAGTGTAACAACCTACCTCAAAAAGCCAACAAATCCGACCCAGATTGTATGATAATATCCCAACCACTGTTGTTATGTATCAAACTGGCTTTCTGTGTCTTCGATAGAGTGTAGATTCTTAAACTCGCTATCACCAAATCCGTCGCGTAGCTACTACCAAAATAGGCCCAAACTAATCATAGTCACACATAAATATAAAATAAAGTATTTGGTGCATTTGACCTCTATCTTGTCGTGCTGAGGGTAGGTTCAATGTTCATGATTGGCAAACTAGATAAGATTTTTTTGGTTTTTCTGTCATCCTAGTCAGTGAATTTTCCATGTGGCCCCTGATCAACGTCCTACATTCACAAACACTCACATTACTTTAACCTAATTTTATCTCCCCACAAAGTTTCCATCGTCAGCTGCCAAATGGATACGTTAATCCTTATTCATTAAAAAAAAATTGTGCGAAACCAAACCTGATTCCCAATCTAGCCAAGAGCGTACAACACATTAGTAATAAGATCGTGCTTATGAACCCCCATTAAGACCATACGCCGAGTTACTGAGTTTCATCCTCTTATATCTCTTTATGACAGCTGTATGTTACAAGGCAGGAGCCCCATTCCAAAGCATAGACACAGGAAGACAATGGTGCCTAGATAACACGTCATACTAGTGTGTCCGGATTATGCGCGATATCTGCCACAGTACAAATAGACCGCACAACGCAGCTGCTGAAGACGACTGTGGACACAGTGACAGTTACCTCCTCTGGCCCTGGGATTCCACATTATATATAGCGATGGCGCTCACGTAGAGGAAAAGTAACGAGACCGCCAGAGCCTCTCTCTAGCACGCGCCCTCACAAAGCTTCGGCCCCGTCAGCAGAGTTAGTCCCGACCTGAAGCGCGCCCTCAAGGATTTTCTACTCTCAGCTTCTCCTCCCCCTCCCTCTCCTTTCTCCGCCTCTCGCTCCCCCCGCGCTCTGCTCGCCTCCTCGCGCTCCCATGCCTACTCTCATTCTCCTCAATCTACGTGCCGCTCCTAATCTTCGAACCTCCTCGTACACCTTTTGCAAGGGCCACATAAGCTTTAGTACCTTCTTGCCCATCTGTTTAGCTGAAATACTGCTAAAGTATAGGATCCAACCATCGTAATCTCTCGAGCCGCCATCCCGCATGCGCGCCTCAGCATTCCTCTGCCTCCGTTCTCCGTCATTCTCTAAGCTTTTTGTCTAATCTGAGTCCCCGTATTTTTCCCATCTTTCTTCCCCCGTAATTTTACGTTTCACCCGCACTTTATATTACACATTCTGTGTAGTGACGAGCCATCCCCAATTCCGACTGGCACGACTCTCCACTATACCTTTTCATTTTTCGCAGACCAATATCAAACTAATGTACTAATAATTGTAATAACTACTTGCTGCATCTGAATGGCAGTGTTTGCCGCTCTGTTATCTGTAATCTGTAACCATAAAATAAACTGGTAATATTGAAAGAGGAGGAAACAGAAACCCGTTTGTAGTTATGCTGATATGATTTTTACCATCTGTGCAAAAATCTGTAACCTTCACAATAAAAATTACTAAATCTTTCAATTCTAGGGTGTTGCATATCAGCACAATAAAAAACTGATTTACTTTTAATTTACTTTTACTTTTAATTTAATAATTTGCCTTCAGAACTGCCTTAATCCTTTGTGGCGTAGATTCAACAAGGTACTGGAAACATTCCTCAGAGAGTTTGGTCCATATTGACATGATAGCATCACACAGATGCTGCAGATTTGTCGGCTGCACATCCATAATGCTAATTCACCTTTCCACCACATCCAAAGGTGCTCTATTGGATTGAGATCTGGTGACTGTGGAAGCCATTTGAGTACAGTGAACTCATTGTCATGTTCAAGGAAACCAGTCTGAGATGATTCGTGCTTTTATGACATGGTGCATTGTCCTGCTGGAAGTAACCATCACAAGATGGGTACACTGTGGTCATAAAGGGATGGACATGGGCACAACAATATACTCAGGTAGGTCTGTCGGCGTGACACGCGCTCAACTTGTACTAAGGGACCCAAAGTTAGTGCCAAGAAAAATATCCCCCACACCCATAACCACCAGATAAGAGCTGAACCACTGGAACGAGGCAGGATGGATCCATTGTGTTCATGTTGCTGATGCCAAAATTCTGACCCCTATAACCAAGTCGCAGCAGAAATCGAGACTCAATCAGAACAGGCAACTTTTTCAATCTGCTATTGTCCAATTTTGATGAGCCTGTGCGAAATTTAGCCTCAGTTTCCTGTTCTCAGCTGACAGGAGTGGCACCTGGTGTGGTCTTCCGCTGCTGTAGCCCATCCGCCTCAAGGTTCGACGGTCGTGTTGTGGTGTTCAGAGATGCTCTTCTGCATGCCTTGGGGTTGTATACCGAGTGGTTATTTGAGTTACTGTTGCCTGTTCTATCAGCTACTGAACCAGTCTGGCCATTCCCTCTGACACTCCTGGCATCAACAAGGCATTTTCGCCCACAGAACTGCGCCTCACTGGATATTTTCTCTTTCTATCAGCGACATTTCTCTGTAAACCCTAGAGATGGTAATGCGTGAAAATCCCAGTAAATCAGCAGTTTCAGAAATACTCAGAGCAGCCCGTCTGGCTCCAACTACCATGCCATGTTCAAAGTCACTTAAATCACCTTTCTTCCCCATTCTTTGAATTGCAGTAGATCGTCTTGACCATGTCTACATGCCTAAATGCATTGAGTTGCTGCCATGTGATTGGCTGATTAGAAATTTACATTAACGAGCAGTTGGACAGCAGTACCTAATAAAGTGGCCAGTGAGTGTGTGTGTGTGTGTATATATATATATATGTATATATACATATATTTTTTACTATTGTGTTATTCAGTGTAAATAAAGTTACTTTTATTATTCTTACTTGCCTGAAGCAGTTTTCTCTCTGACAACCAGACTGATGTTCACAAAAGTGACAAATTTGAGGTTAATTACAAAGAACTCAGAGTTGCTGAGAGTGGTTTTTGGTAGATCACAAGACAAAAAAAAAAGAGTTGACAAGAGCACACAGGTGCTCCTTCAAACACACACAGAGGCGATAGTATTTGTGGTAGGGTTATATTTGGTTGTTCATGGGGAGGGTATTTTAGTCAGGGCATTCTTGTACCTGCAGTAAAGCCTGCAGCTCAGTTGTCATGTCTGGTTAGATGTTCTAAATAAGATAAGAAAGTTGGACAGAATATGTACAGAATTAGAAAATTGCATATTGTTCATTCCTTTGTTGTTGTTTCTTTGTTTTTAGTTTAGCTTACATAAAACTCTCTGTGCATGCTGTCCTTACACACATATGTTTACCATAAATACAAGCAATTATGTCATTTTTAACCTGAGACTGGACATTGGCAAGTGTGAGATTTTCACGCTGTATTAACCAGGACTAAAAATACAACAGTGTCCTGGTGTAAAAATATAACATCATCTAATAGTTTTTTTAATAGAAAATCAACAATTATTTCTACTAATACAAAATTATTAAATTATAACTACTGTACTAGTTATAAAAAATGATCTATTACATTTTTTTCAGTCACTGGATAAAAATCTAAATAACAAACACCCACTAAATTTACTGTAAATGTTTAAGTAACTATCATTATTGAGCAGAACATCTCAGCTTTTAGTCGTTCTCTATAGAGAAACACAAGTCCAAGCTGATATTACCTGGTTAATTAGTCAGGCCATTTGCTTTGACACTGAGCTTGTAGTCCGCTGGTTAGCAGACGTGTTGCTTGTTGATAGTTAAAACAGTTATCTTAACAAAAGTTTGGGGGGTGCTCGACAAGTTTCCTCACTATGATTGTTTTCATGAACTGAAATTTTTCCAAACAGTCAATACTGTCTTTTTGTAAGAGAGGGTAAACAGTTGTGTTTGTGTCTTACAGAAAAAAACATGTTTTCAAATTGAACAAATAAAGAACAAATTGACATGTGCATGAAAGACACCTTTCCAGGCAGGTTCAGAAATTTGGACAACATACTTTTTTGTCGTTTACTTCTTATATTAAAAAAAAGTTTATTATTATGCTAAATATTACTAGGACAAGTCTTTACCTCAGGGCTTTGTCCCTCTTAAGAGCATAGTAACTTTACCCTCAGTAACTGTCTTGCCTCAGGTTCAGCATCAGTCTCACTGATGCTGATTGACAACTAACACAAGTTCTCTGTCAAAGCCACTGTAATCACATCCACCCTGGTAAAGCTGAGACATACACAGTCTTTGATGCCCTGACAGCATCAGACTGTTAACTGTATTTGACCTTTATTTTTTTACCATAATGTAGTTAAATATAGCAGGGCCAAAACATAGTCTGCACTATGCACTAGACCTGAATTTGTTGTAGTGAATTACTATGAGTAAATCTACCTAATCTTTGTCCTGTAGCAAATTCTCACAGATGTGATTTTAAGTATATTTCTATTAGCATACTGTCATACTAAAAATGCACCTGCTTTAACTAGGGGTTTAAGTCATTTGTTTTTGAGATGTGTTCAGTTTTTCACAAAGTTTCTCATCCTTTTTGCTTGAAAATGATGTCTGCGTAAAATCTAGTGTGTGCGTTTGACACTTGAGTTTGGAGTAATATAACTGTATATATTAAACCTAATCAAATCTCAAACTCAATCTAATCTCCCCTTTGCAAGACATTTTACTTGTAAATAGTGCAGAATGCAGCTTTTGCGTGACTCATAATATGAGCTAAAAGAAATATGTCTAAACTTGCTTGACTCTTACAATGGTACTATGCAAGTTGGTTGCCTCTTTTTCTGATGAATCCTGTTTTGCTTTTTTTCAGCCTGTTTAACTTGGCATAATACGCTTTGGGGCGTTTTTCAAAGTGACCCCAAATTCGCAATCCCCCCCCAAAACCCAAATTTAAATTTCTTTTAAAGAGCCTACGGTTTGGGGCTCAGTTTTAAAAGGGGAAAAAAATTTAAACACAAGGGGCTGCTTTTTTTCTCCCATTAGACGACCCCTTTTCCCCAATTACCCTTAAAGTTTACGGGCGGGCCCAACCCCATTTGGTTCTTTCCCAATTTAAAAGGGTTGATGACTTTTTTCCTTTTCTGTTTTTTTTTGAGTAAAGCTTTTTTAGGAAACACGCATTTTTCCGAAACTAAAAGAAGGAAAAGACTCACCTTAAAGCCGGGTTTCTTTCAATGCCTTTTTCCGTGCTCCCCAGCCACCCCAATCAGCATCCTGCCCCACATAATTTCCTTCACCCTATCCCCCTTCCGACGCAAATCCAGCCCCTTTTTAAAGGCCCTTTCCCGCCACTTACACTCGCTTTCGGGCTGAGTTTCACCCCTTCCCTCCACCCCCTCCTCCTTTTCCCTTTTCCAATCCCTTCCGGCTTCCTCGCTCCCGGGCCCCCGCCAATCCACCCCGGGGTTCGGATGGGGGGGGAGGACATCTCTAAATCTAACCTTATAAATTTACATCTTAGCTCATGCATTCTCAGCATTCATGTCTTCCTCCCAGGCCCCAAAAGCGCCAAGAAAAACCAGTAATCACGATCTTAAAAATTTTTTTTCCCCCCACCCCTTTTTCCCTTGTGAGTCTTTTCAGATAGAAATAAAAGTTTGTCAATTTAGATGAGCACTGTCAATTTTCAAAGCTTGTTAAAACATGAAACAAGATAAGAAATTAATGTCAAGTGCATTGGGGGGAAATAAATGTGGACAGCGCCCACTGTGCTAGTGAAAAGCTTTTTCAGTTTGTACATTAAATAAATGAAAAGGGTTTTGAAACCATAAGCTGGGTGAATGCTAAAAAATTCCCATTTGGTGATTTTGTCTTTCCCACAGAAATGCAATAAAAACTGCATTGGGTTGCTTGAAATTGCAGACTTGATAAAGTTGCCAGTCAGTGGGATTTGTCAGTTTTTGGCATAAACCTTTGGTTTTTTATGTTAAAAAATCAAAACAACTTTGGAATAACTTTTACACTTCCCGGAATTATAACAGCTGCTTCTCAAACAGAAGCATTAATGTTTCACTTTTAACACAATTTACCCATTTTTCTTTTTTGTAACGGGGATAACGGGGTTTTTTATTTTCACGGATTTTTGGGGCCTTTGGGGAAGAGATTTTTTTTCACTGTGGGGTGCCCTTCTAAAAAGTGTTTGCATGTCTCAGGCTCTTGGAAGCTTGCAAAAATTGAGGCCCCTTTATCAAGGTTGGACTCAGGGGTTTTTATGTAAATGAATTGTTTAAATTCCCCCTTTTTCATTTATGACTAAAAGGGGATTTATCAAAATTGAAATGTTTCACAAATTTGGGGGTGGGGGTTGAAAAATTCTACCCCCTTTTCCTTGTTGGGGGGACACGGAGTTAATATGTGACGAGACAAAATGTGACGATTGTGACATGTCTGTTTCTACTTGAATTACCAGACATTGGCTCTGAATTTTACATTTTAGGAGAACAGGAAATTATTTTATTTTATCATCATCCTAAACTCGCTCTCTGGTTTATGTCTGCAAAATGGCCTACATTATACATTAATGACAGAATCTCCAGGGCTTTGCAGTCCAGGCAATGACCACCCAACTTAATGACATGGGCTATTAAGGCTTCATTAATCCAAAGTGAGGGAATGGGGATGGAGATGAAGTCTGCCTACATATTTCAACCAATGCAGTGCTTGTCTGTGTGTCTTTTATACATGTAATATGCTTACACATGGCATTGTGGTGTAACCGTGTAACAGTAAGTATTCCGTCACGAGTTCTGCCATGTGCACATTTCTGTATGATTGGTTTTAGTTTAAAACAGAAGTTACAGTTTGGAATTCCAGGAATCAAGTTGCAAATACTTGACTGTGAAATAGATAGAGCAAGTACGTGTTCAAGTACAATACAACAACCCGGGAAACATAAGTGCTATACGAACGCACACACACCCACCCCAGAGATGGTCAACTCGAGTCGCGTTTGAGTCGCAAAAAAAACAAGGCTTCAGGCTCGACTTAGACTTGGCCCCACAAACCTGAGATTTGGGTTGAACTCACTGAGTCTTAGGAATAGTTTTTTTCTCGTGACAAAGACTGAAAGCTGGTATGGAAGCAAGGGACTACAGCTGCAGCAGATAGTTCTCTGACTTAAAATATATAAAAAAAGCACTTCCTGTTATGTTTAAAATATAAAAATAAAGGCATTTCCTAATTTATTTCTTTACTACACCTTGCCTCGTTCATGTTATAATTTGTACTTTAAATTTGAACAACTTTATTATTCAGAAATTAAGAATAAAGGTTTTAAATGTGGATTTAGAAAATGTTTTTTTTTACCAATATAATAAAACATTCTCCAGCTCAGACTAAGGAGAAGAAAACCCTCCAAACCCTATTTAGTGGAACATATAATGAGGCAGTGCACAATATCAAGACAGGGATAAACAGATGTCAACTCAGTCATTGCAAAGACAAAAAGTAATTTTGTTTGATTCATTCAGAAATTCAACATTAACAAGTTTTAATCTATCACTATTAATTTCCTTGGTTCATGAATGCCTATTGATATTTCTAAATGAATTGTTTCCCCTCGTCTTGGGGGAAAACACTTAAAGGACACATGCTTTTTTTTGTTTCTTTCAACACCAGCAATATAACAATTGATCGCTTTAATCAATTCATATAAATGAAGCATAATTAAGCAGTTTTCAGAAAAAGCACTTTAACAAATATTAAAACACTGATCAATTATTTAGTGTGTGCCACTCTTGTTGTTGCAGTGCATCTTTCTTGGCTTCTGGAGAAACATGTCCAAAGCTTCTGTATATAAAAACTGGGAGATATCTAGTTCATTTAATAAAAAGCACATGTAGGTTGCAAGATGTTCTCTGTCGAGCCTGTTGCAGATGTTTGTCTTGATCTGCAAATACATTAAATGTTAGGCTTTAAAAGTGGTACCTTAATAGCTTCAAATAACAGTAGCTTAAAACAGAAAATGCCATTGTGAAAAGTATTAATTACCCTGTTCATAGTGGAAAAGTCCCTCTCACAGGTCTTACTGCTAATTGGGACCATAAGGGCAATAGAAGCCAGCAGTTTGAGAGTTGAATGTGGTGAACCAAACTACTCCGATATTGAGGCCAGGTTAGAAAATATGACCAGTTGTGTCTTGTCCTGAAAAGATAAGAAATTATATAATTAAGTATAATAAAGACAGTAAATCTTCATATGATCATGTGAAAATGTCACATTGTGAAGTTACGTTGAGTGGACCAGATATTTCCATCTTTATCTTTACCTGTTTCTCTTTATCTTTATCCATTGTCCCCTTTCCACTGGTTAGCCTCCAGCCACAAGTGTAGAGTGTAGAGCACTGTGCTGCTATTAACGTTACTGTGTTACATTGTCAAATTAAAGTAATCTGCGTGAAATTATAAAAAATAAATAAAAAACAAAAACATAAATAAACTAAATACTAATAACGTTTGTATTAATGCAAGAATGTCTATGTTTTTATGTCTAAAATGATCTGGGATAATTATCTGGACCACAGCCCAGCCAGAACTTATAAAATAAGGCTCAGGGGTTCTGATGTGAGGGGGTGTGGCAGGAGAAGCAGAGAGGAGAGACGCTGCTGTCTAGATGGTGAAGCTCCAAAGTTTGCCTGAAGAAGTTACAATTTTGGGCTTTATGAAAAAGTTTTTGTCTCAGCCATGGCAATAACGAGTACAAGGACTTAAAAGCGCAAAACCGCAGACTTTTGACCTTCGAAGTTAGTTTTAGGTTGGATATTGCATATTCATGCTCCACAGATTCAGCGGGCTCGTCCTCCGGTTTGGTGCGATGCAGGCAGTCTGATTACGGGCAGCTGCTCTCTGCCTGCTCCCTCCTCTTGCAGACACTGGTTCGCTAAAGGACCGAAAATAAATGTCCGAACCAAAGACGTTGTTTCATGGTGGTTTTGTTTTGTGTGTTTTGGGGGACATGTTTGTGCCTCTGAACAGCTGATTTTATGTGTGATCAGCTGGTTTAGGATGTTATTACATATAGCACTCTGCCTGCTTGTAATTCAGAAAGTTTATTTGTCCTTTTCCTTTTCTGTCAGCCTTCAGGCATGGTTTATGACCCGTAAATGGTAAAATTACATGTTTGACCTCATTGTAGTTGCTCTTTTCCCTGCACTGTCTCAATGAAAACGTTCTCATTTCTTCTGCTCCCACGGCCAATCAGTGAAAAGCAGTCTGGTCACATCACATGTAGTCGCTACTCAGCCCCGGTCGTACCTGCTCAGGAGCAGGGACCAAAAAAGTAGGTACTGGTCTGGAAAAAAATGTAATGGAGACGTTCGCAAAGGTGGTTAGGGCATCTTGTCCCGCTCAGTCTGTGTCAATTGGCAAGAGTATGTGTTCACCTGTGCAAGCACATGTGTCATGTGTCTGCGTGTCGGAGCGGAACTCCACTGTAAGGGATTTAATGATTAAAAGATAGCTGTTAATAAATATTAAAAGATTTAATGATAGTTATTAAAAGTTATTGTAGTAATTTAGACCTAGGGGCAAACAGTACAGGTTTGGATTCCTAACTTACAGTGATGCAGGGTTAGAGCTGCATTAGATGTCGTAGATATATTGCGAAAATGTTTATTTCAATTGTTAGACTTATTTGACTCTGCATTGGGACTGAAAAAAAACAAACAGTTTTTTGTCTTGAGAATAGCAAAGAAAGATGCTAATGTAAACAAGACAGTGACAGGTCCCCGGAAATGTTGCCGAGAGGCACAAAGTTTTTCTTCTGTGTTTTGGCAGAGACGTGTAACTGGTAAAAAAGCTACATTTAAATACAGGGTAACAACAAGGCATCTGCAATAGAAATCAACTTTAACAAGAACTTGTTAAAGGTTGTTGTATAATTCTATTTTTAATTGCATCTATTATTTTTTTAAGACAAGACAAACTAAGATTGTTATATTGTTTGTATTTTTACATCATCATAAAACATCTTTAAAATCCTATATAACTTCACACTACCTGGGAGCACATGCAAACTCCAGTGTTTTACACATGCAGACATTTCTGTTGAGCTCCTAGGTAGCTCACTAATGGTTGCTTTTAATTGTTACCTGTGAAAGCAAAATGATGGATGCCTCACAGCTCAGGTGACAGGTGGGGTGAAGGGTCGCTGCTGACTCAGGAGGAAGCCGATTGAGTCCTTTTAATTAGATGGTGGTTTATGACAAATCTATCATAGTTATGTGAGATGTATAAATGAAAGCTCATCTCTTCTACCTTGAGGTGTTTTCCATCCTAGCTGCTGCCACTTTAGTTGATTGATAATGTTAATATTTACCTGCAGTATCCTCTCAACTGTGCACAGGGTTATAAAGCAGACTAAAGCAGAAACAGAAAATAGGTTAATACCGGTTTAAAGCTGAATAAAATATATGGCAATGTGTGTGTGCGCTCTTGGTTAAATGGTTTTAGACTGGAAGACCAATAAAAGCTAATGGGAAAGGACATCAAGCTGTATAAGCGAGACTGAATAACTCCACTTTGCGTTGTCTAATGGAAGAGAACTTGGCCCACTTCCACTTTGCTCAGATAACTTTGAGGCTCAATTCTGCCTGCCCTGTATGGTAGGCTATGTACTGTTAGACATGTGAATCAAGATCAAACAATGTTTTAACAGTTTAAGATAAAACACTTCTACCAACCCAGACTTTGGTAATGTGAAATGAGAGGATTTAAATTTGAAATAAAATTTAATGTGATTGAATGCCATGTTACACTTTAACTGCATTAGTGTAGGAATTGGGCTGCTGCTGGGGCTACACTCCATGCTTGGAGTGTTGGTTGACAGATATACCATCTTAACTTGACAAAAAATAAAATTTTACAAAGAAAACTATAGCAAACTATAGCAAAGAAGAGCAATTTTTCTTTATGCAAGAAGCTGTGCTGTAGAGGACAGAAATACCAAGATCACTTTCATGTTAAAGCTAACATTAGCATTGCAGCCTTGCTGGACTTTGTGGGCTAGCTCCTAAAAACTCACATGAGCTGTTATTCAAAACAAGGGAATAACTTGTTTGTTTTGTTTGCCTTTTTTTCAACTGAGATCTTTTTCCCATTTTGTAGTTATTAGGCAGATAATTATAGTATAGTGTGTTTTATTTTGTGCAACTGATGATGTTACATTAAAATTGCTTATTAGAGATGGATCAATCAACTAGCAAATCAGAACATTTTCATTTGATTAACTAAAATAGTGGAAAAAAAATATTTATTAGCTGCATGAAACTAATAATTCCCAAAAATTTCAGTCTAATAATGCATTGACCACAGGAATGTATTTTTGAACTTTTGAGTTTAATAATAAAACAAATGTCAACTAAAGATTAGGTACAAACTATGACATAAATGTGGACAGTGTACCTCATTTAACACTAGAACTCCCAGGGCCGTCAATTTGAAGGTTTTGAAAGTTTGACATGCCATAACTATGGTTTATTAAAACTCTTATCTTCCTGACATCCTGACTTTTTCTAAACTTGTGTCTTGTGTATTCCTATGTCTCTTTTTAAAAAAAATAACAAAGTAAATAAACGATCTAAGTATTTCTACCTTTAACTACCACAGGTGCTATTTTGACGGCCCTATTATTTACATTGATATTTTTTTTCCGCGGCTGAGTATAAGCGCGAGGGTTGCCTAGCAACCGCTACTCTAGAGCGCAGTCAGATTTTTGGCATCTTACAAATGGCTTCTAGAAGGATATTTTCTGCTCAAGAGGCATTGCAAATGTTTCAAAAGAGGGCGAGAGGGATTCTGACGGCTCTTGGTCAGTCAGTTCGAGTGACAGCGGGTCAGAGAGTGAGCCTCCCCCGGCTAAGAAAACACGAGTCGTCCCATTAGCAGGAGGTTGTGGCGCATTATTTCAAGGTAGTAAAAGACAAGCCTATGTAATGATTTTATCATTTTAGGCAATGGCTTACAGATTAGTAAACTAATAATATATAAACTATAGCAACAGTGCCACAATCAGCGCAGCTTCAGAGACAGGGAGACGAGCCAGGTGCCCAGTGCCCAGCTATAAACCCAGCAATCCAGCTCCCTGGCAGGAGAGAAACTACAAATCAAGGTACTGATAATGGACAAAGAGGTCATAGATAGTACCCCAGTAACAACAATCTATTCTGCCCTTTACCGCGCTTTCATCACAAGACGAGCGCACACCTGGGAAAGGGGAGGAGATAGGAAAGGATGGCGCTGTGTGGACAGTAGTAAGGAGGGAGAAAGTAGAGGGAGGCGTCAGAGCCAGAACGCGTTGACAGAGCGCCAGATCCAAGATGCCCAGACCGCGTTCCTCTGCTTAGTTGATGCCGAAATGCTCATCCACGTTCAGGGCTGCGGTGTGGCTGAGGCCCGCAGAGTTTTAGGAGATGATTCCTCCACAGACATAAGTGTGGATGAGCTCACGGCGAAGTGAAAGGGGGGTGTAACATGGAGCTGTCCAGCTTTTGGTCAGATTAGTAAAGCTTTTTTTAAACAAATGTACCCACTACTCAGTATTATTTTTGATCAAATACTATTATGAATTCTTGTCAAAACCATAATTTTATAGCATGCAAGAAAACCTTTAGAATTCTGACCACTTGTAATGCGATGACGTCATCACCGCCCTCGCATCGATGCTCGCCGTCAAATTTACGGGCTTGGGAGTTCTAGTAGTGTTAGAATTCTGGGAGTCCTAGTGTTAACAAAGCTATTTGAAACCTTTCTCTTTTATGGGCTAAGAAAATCATCAAAATCATAATTTGCAGATCTGGTCAACCTGATCTTTAAATACTAACCATCACAACTAAAGTTCCTTCAACAATGAGTAATGTGAACAAAACAGAAGATGGCCGAGTCCATGCTATTTCACTTGCACGTGAGGACATGTTTGTGCACAGCAACTGATTGTCCACAGTGTTATGATTCTGGCACGTCTGCTCTACCCTGTCTCCCTGGCTGCAATCAGCAGATGAGATGCACCTGGCGGCTGCTGCAGTGCAGTGCAATCTGTGGCATTCCAAGCACCTGTGTCTTCCCTGATATATACTGACTCTGGCAAGCAGACGGTGCCAGATTTTTGAAAGCCATCGTGTGAGTAGATATCCAGCGGTCCTTCCTGTCTGAGAATTGTTTTTTGACCTTGCCTTGCTTCTTGGATTTTGCCTATCTGCCTGCTCCTTGTCGGACTGTTTGGATTTTTGTTTTAAACCCTGTTTCCTGCATCTGGTTCATGCCTCTGCCTGCCCCTTGCCTGACGTCTCTTGTTCCGATCATTGACCCAGTTTCTGTCCTTTGATTATTGAGCCAGCCTAGGCCTTGGATTATTCAGCCTAAAGTCCCTTGCCTCTCGTACCTGAGCTGTGGAGATCCCTGCCTGCTACCCACTGAGGTTTCCCCTCTGGGTTTCAAGTTCTACCCAAGACAAAAGCAGGTTAGTGACTTTTCTGATCCTTGCAAGATCTGGAGAAACTTTAAGTCACTAATCCTTCTCTCTGCTTCAGTGATCCCCGGAAGCTGTGTGGAGTTTAACCTGAGTGACGTTTTCCTGTGGCTGAATAAACCTTTTAATCTTTCAGTTCTGTGTCTGGCTGAATCTTGGGTCCGCCTTTTTCTGACTCGTAATACACAGTCATTTAGAAAAATGTTGTTTCAGTGCACCCATTAAACTGAAAATACAGACTTAGTTAATTTATTTCACTTTATTCTTATGTTAAAATTGGGACTACATGATATAAGAAATATATGCAGTCGTGACACAATTATTGGACACAGCAAGTATTTCCCTTGCAATTTATTTTTTCTTACGTCTCACCTTTTTGTCATCACGATATCTAATGCCTCTCTCCATGAGCTTTAGCATCTTAGTCACAAAAATCTATATCATATTGGGGATCAAAGGCAGTTAATGTTTATCCTACTAGCCACTTCACTATTTGTATGCACCACATAAATTCATGGAACTTGAATAATAACAGTCTACTAATGGCATCCAACCACATTGATGTTGCGATAATGATTCAGACTTGGTACTGTATGACTCTAGTGTGTGTATGATTATGTTTTTTTAGGTTTGAATCTCTTTATTTTTAAGTGGTGACATGATGTTCTAGAGTTCTTGCATTTTCTGTCAGCATGAATCTATGTGACCAAGGTGTGAATTTAATCTGGTATGCACTCCTGGAAGGATTGGCAACTTTCTTGACAGTTTTTACTAGTGTATAATCGCACTCATTGTAGAATGACAACTTCCAAATTGTTTTTAAATTGCATTGTAATGCTTTGTGGAATGATGGGCAGCACCAATTGCCTCTCTAAGATTCTGGCCTAAGTCTTTTCTCCCTGGAACCGTGTTACACAAACCTGAAGGCGTTGTGAAATGGAGTTTTGACGAAAATTCAAACTGAAAGACTCACCTCTACCCCCCCAGCCGTATTATGACTCCACCATGCGTCTCTCCTCCATCCAATCAGCGTCAGATCTGCATGTGTCTTCAATCAATCATCCTACGAGGCTTCGCTTTTAAGGACCTCCAGTCATGGATTCCCCGCTCTTCAGCTGAGCTTCGACCCTCCTCGCCCCAACTCCACCATCTTCCCTTCCATACTCCTCCCGGCTACCTAACCTTCTTAGGCCTTCGCTCCACCACCAGTATCTGATCCCAAGGGGGGGAAGACTCATCTAAATCTAAGCCTATGACGTTCATTCAAGCTCATGTCATTCTCAGCATTCATATCTCCCTCCGGGGTCTGAGTGCCAAAGATATTAACTTTTATCAATAAACTTCTCTAATCGCCACCTTTGTGTTTCTTATTGTGAGTCTTTTCAGGTTGAAATAGAAACATAAAAACCTTGCTGGTCCCGGATTTCTCCTAAAACTGTAAATTTTCATAAACAATAGATTTCATATTTAGTTTGCAAGGGACAAATGAAATATAATCATTTCTACCTATTTTAGCCACAGGCAGTTTTAAAGCTAAGACCGACGAGAAGACCATATTCCTCTATTTGTCTATTAAGTTAAAAATAGTCTATGTTGGTGTTATTTTGGTTTGTAAAACATTGCTTCGCTAATAAAATTTAGTATTATCTTAGTTGTAAACTTATGAGGTGAATTAACTGAGGATTAAATGCAGCAGTCAAAATGATGCTTGTTGCCGTTCTAGTAGTTTCTGTATAGTGGCCGTCCAAGTGATAAACGTTCTTGTCTTATATGAGTGCTTAAACTTCCCAATCAAGCACATTTGATTTGCACAACCTAGTTGGCTCTTGTCTACCTAATTCCATCAGATACTGGGTTTAACAGAATGAGACGGGACAGGATTTTAACAGTATTTTGGGGAAAACTAAGAATTCCTTTTTTTTAAATGTTGTCACATATAGTTTTCATATATAACGGGCTGTGTTTCAAATAGTCTATAATAAGTGAAAAAATAAAATAAAATTTTAGTGTTTTGACAAATAAAGAAAAAAAAAATCTCATACTGTGTTTTAAAGAATCTATTCTCAATGTAGGGCTGTCCAGCTCAGATTTGAGCAATTCGATTTTACCCATAGAGGTTTAAAGGCAGACTGATTTAAAAAACAAAAGTGAAAAACCCTTTAGTTTAGTGAAACTCTACAGCAGATACTTAATTTAGCATTTAGCAGCTAGTGGTAAGCCAGTTATATTTTCAGTGCTTACAACCAGCCACAATGACAAGGAAGTCTTATCAGTCAACTTTACCATCACAACAGGGTCAAGAACATTTTAGTTGAGTATGAATTCTTGGACAATCATCAACTTATAGCTTTTGAGATTGTTTTATTTTGCCTGCATTTTGGATCTTGGATCTTTTTGTTTTAGATAAATAATTGAAAGCATTACTAAATACCAAGTGTTACATACCCTAAATAAAACCGTGGAGAACTGTACTGACAGAGAGGGAAGGATTACAAGGAGGTTTAGTAATAGAGGGTGATGAATGCCTAATCTCTTTAAAAAAGCTGTGAAATCAAATGTGATTGTGGCCACTTCCACTGAATAAAACCTTCTTTCTTTCACAAATTAGAAGAAATATTTGATGAGCTCACAGTAGAATTGCTATGTTGGTGACTTTCTCACTAATTGGAAACCCATTTAAAAGAATTTGGAAAGACAGTGAGAACAATGCAGAATGAGAAGCAGTGAAAACAGATGATGTGGCTTAGTTTTGGTAGTTGTTGGTGCATGAATGAGTCACTCCAATTTTTCTCACAGGTTCTTATTTGTTGTGTATTCTTCAAGGACTTACCACTGTAAAACAACTTTTCTCCTTTATCATTATTTTGTGAGAACTCCTCAGGGTTGTTGATAAGATTTACTTTAGGCTATTTGATGGAAATAGTGTCTTCAAAAAATGCTCTACCTTTGTAAAACACAAAAAAACAAGACGTGCATTTTAACACAGATAGAAAATTAGAAAATGAAAATCTGAATCCATGAAGCAGTTTGGCCCAGTTTGCACAACTCCAAACCAACCAAGACATAGACATCTACCTAGAGCCCAAAATGCCCATGTTAACTGTAGAGAGCCACATCACAGGTGGGGTGAGTGTCGAAAAGAAAGTCACAGTTGAAAGGTCTTCTAGTCAGACGAGGGCAGAGGTTTGGTAGAAAGCAAACAATGCGCGTCACCCTGAACACATCATCCCCACTGTAAAACAAGTTTGGCATAGCATAATGCTGTGCTATTCTTCAGCAGGGAATGGAAAGCTGTCAGAACCGTCAGAAAGATAGGTCAAGCCACATACTTGACAGTCCTGAAAGAAACTGGTGTGTTAGGTTTACTTTTCTAAAGGTATATCCAACTAATTTCAGTTGAACATGTTGTGATTATGAATATGAATATAGTATTTAATATTATTACTTTAATATTATTAAATACAAATTTGGTCTGTTAAGGGTTGTCCTGTGAATACCAGCCCAATAAGGCGGTGGTATTAGGACAAAATTGAAAGGGATGTTCCACGCTCTGGCATTATTGAACTGCCATACTCTTCACACACACAGAATGAATTCACACAATTTCTTAAAATACAAGAATTTATTAACAAAAATAAGTCAACTCAGAGTCAAACATATTTCATTTAACAAACTCTATACAATGCTAAAACAACCCAACTAAACTATCAAGCAAAAAGGAAAAAAAAGGAAAACTAATTGCCTATGTTCAATATAAACAAGTGAATCAAACATGGTTGACAACCATGACCGAAAGAGTGATGCAACATTACCATGCAATGTTTATATTTGAGAACCAAGAATTTTCTTGAAGAATCTGGAAATGAAGTTAAGTCAGTCTTGGAACTAAGGCAATAATTGATATACCTTCAAACAACCATTCACAATGCAAGATCAGATAAAACATTATTTTGATAAAACAACGTTTTAAAGAAGGATTTGTTGAATAAAACCAACCTTCTGGATGACCAATTCTCAACTGTGTTTAATTTGCTGCCTTTAGTTATTAAAATAATATTTAAAGAAATATTTTTATGGAAATATTACAATAATGTTTGAGGAAATATTATTTTGAATAAGAACCAAACCTTTTGGATAAATGGGTCTTAATTGTGTTTAATTAGCTGCTTTTATTTATTAAAATAATATTTAAGGAAATATTATTTTTAATAAGAACCAAACATTTTGCATAAATGGGTCTTAATGGTGTTTAATTAGCTGGCTTCACCTAGTACAAATAATATTTAAGGAAATATTATTAAGAAAAGGTTAAAATAATATTTGAGAAAATATTTTGAATGAGAACCAACAACCTTTCTGGGTAAATTATCTGGAGCTGACTCATAAAGTGGGTGAGAACATGTTCTTAACTGTAAGCAGTTGGTACTAACAAAACAAGCTTATAGCTTGTTACAAGAATCACACACATACTTTTTCAAATACCACAAAAAAAGGGTTGAAAAGCATAAGCGTGGACATCGCACTATAGCCAATCTTTTGTGTTTAAAAACCACCCTTTAAATAAAGTTTGTCTTAACTTTAAAATTAAGGCAAACTTAAGTTATGTCTGCTTGCCAGCAAAGAGATGCGGTCTCTCGTTCCAGTTCCACTGGGGACCTGTGTGGAAGAGTTCTGTTTGTTGGAACGCAGGGTTTTTATTCCAACAGTGATGTCACGGGAAGTCTGCTATTACCCCTCTTGTTCCTGTTCCTGGCTCAGCTGAAAGTAGGTTAATGCAATTTATTTTAAAAGTTTCAGAAAAGTTCTTAATGGCCTTTAATGTTGTAACCCATGGCTGAGGTCCCAGCAAACATCTGTGGGAAGATTTGCTGTAAGATACTCCTTTCATTCTGAATGAGTTTGAGCTATTTCACAAAGAATGGGCAAAGATTTCAGTCTTTAGATGTACTGGAAGAGATTTATCCGTACAAAGCAAGTTCAAAAGTATATAATTTTCACAAATATGAACGACTTTGTGTTGATCTCTAAATAAAATACATTGTGGTTTGTGATTGTAAGATGACAAAATATGAAAATGTTCGAGGGATGTGAATACTTTTGCAAGGTTCTGTAAAATTTAGTTTTGAACAGTTTATGTGAAATCTGATGGTGGGCTATAAATGAGCCAGGTGCAAAGTGCTTGCGTACTAATAGGAGAAGAGGAGATAAGTATGACAAATACAAGTATGCTTTTCACTTCTAACATATCATGACATTTGAGATGCTTTTGTCCCTCGTCTCTATTCCTCATACATTATATATTTCTTGTCTATCAATGAGTCATTCACTGCTCTGTTCTTTTCTTCCTGTCTGGTTTTGTACAGAGCTTTTATGTTGATTACCACCAACAAACTTTTTTCCGAGAGCATGTAAAACCTTAGCAGATTTTTCTTTGTCAGAACGAGAGTGAAGGAAAATGTCATATCACAAAATGAGGAAACTGGCAATAAAAATATAGCAAAAAAAAAAACAGCAAATAAATCCTGTCATCCAGTTTCAAATTCAGTAGTTTTGTGGTTAGTTAAGCAAACTATACAATCAACCTAAAAACATGAAGGATGGTCACATAACACTTTGTTTTAATCCTTAGGAAGGATGTTCACATAACACTTTGTTTTAATCCTTAGGAAGGATGTTCACATAACACTTTGTTTTAATCCTTAGGTGATCAGTTTTGAAGAACTCCTGCAATAACATCCTTTTTATGATTTTCATCAGTATTATTTTGCAGTTTTCATTTCAGGACTCACTTGTAATGAGACATAATCTAGAAATAAGCTGTCTGGTTAGATTTTGTTTTGTGGAAGTATCTGGAGCCAGCTGCTGCTTTTAGGGAGCATGGTTAAATCTTTGATTCTCAGTTATAGGGATTGAAATCAAACTATGGGTTCATATTCTAAAATGCTGTGTTCACCGGTATCTACATGAGCTCAATAAAGGATTTGAGCTCACTCAGCCAACTTCTCCCACCCTGAGCTTAGTGGATTTTAATCATCACCCAGATTCACATGTGTATGCACCCTGAGTTTGGATCTCTGTTTACTAACTTGGCCTCTGATACATTTCAGTTTTGTCTTTTGTCTTTTTATTTAGATTATCTTCAGGTTTTCACTTCAACTGTACTACAGCTATTGTGTAACTAGTAGCAGTCTCTTTGCATCGTGTTGCTCATTTTCTCGCTAGGTACGTAATTGCGTTGTTACTTTCCACTGTCAAGTTTTCCAACTATTTCAAATTCGCTTTGCATGACCACTTGCTCTTAGATAAAGTTGTCCATATTAGACTTTTTCATGCTAGTATGTGGCTTTTTATAATACAAGTGATGCACATAATGGAAAATACAGATGAAAACAGAAAATTGCAACAAGTTAGAAAAGAGAAGATCTATCATTAAACAGCTTGAAACTTTCATAATGGACATTTCATGCCAGTGCACTCCTGTGGAAATAGTCACAGTAAATTTAGTCATTTGATAAAACGTATTGGTCAGGTTGAGATGTTCAAGTAGGCTTTACAAGTTACACTAGATAAAATGTTCTACAATTACAATTGTATAATAATTGTTTTACAAGTGTCTTACCTTGGAGATGTCTGTGGGACTTTGTTTTTATCTGCTGTTCTTTCTTTACATGGAAAGCTGCCGGTTTGCCATGCAGTGGGTAATGGGAAAGGAATCAATGGCAACTATCAGGAAAGATAAGACTATTTAAAGAAATATAAGGGTAAATGTAGCAGACGGATAGATGAGTTCGTCATTACGATTAAAACTTAAGTGTTTAGTTACTAGCTACTAAATACGAAGTG
The DNA here is from genome assembly GCA_036173005.1 of Crenichthys baileyi. Lineage (NCBI taxonomy): Eukaryota > Metazoa > Chordata > Actinopteri > Cyprinodontiformes > Goodeidae > Crenichthys > Crenichthys baileyi. The sequence goes on from JAHHUM010001262.1 coordinate 196,123, forward strand.
TGCAGGTTTACACACTCTTACCCATTAGTGTCCAATTAATATAGGTGTCTGATCTTTTGAATGGTGCTGTTTTCTTTTTCCTTCCTCCCTTCTCAGTTGGGCTTTACCCTGTCAGTTCTCAAGTGTTCATCCTCCCCTAATTGAAGCAGGCTCTTTTTAAAGGTCATCTCGTCTTAGTTAAAAAACAGAAAATAAATTAAACACTTTGGACAACAGTTTGTCATATTAAACCTAGGCAGACTATATAATACATCCTAATACTTTTTTTTTGTTTTCAATTTTGATTAAATTGATTTTTACTCTTGTCAAGCTTCAGATCTATACTATAGTCTTATTATTGTTATAGCCCTGGGGTTTACACTTTCAAGGCTGCCACTCTGACTCTGCAGTATTCAGTACCTTTATTATAAAAAGTGCGCTTGTGCAGATTTCATAGCCACAAAGGTTTACATGCCATTAAGTTTTATGATTGCCAGTAAGCTGCAGTTACTAATGGGCTGCTTGTAAATCATGCATACATTTAATGACCACAGGGACCTCAAAAACAGCAAGAAAATAAAAGTGGCATGTATTAATGATTTAATCAGAGTGTTTCTTTTATATAAATGCTGTAGGTTTTACAGTCTGTTACTGCTAACACACAACTATCTGGTGCTGCTGGTACTTTTTCCAGCCATACACATCTGACATTTTCTACTAATATCTTAATGTAAGCACAACTCCTTAGTATTAAGTACTGAATTGATAACAAGAAAACCACAATTTTTTGGGGGTTAAATTCATGAAGGCGAAAATGAGATTTGTTTGGGGAATACAACAAATGGATGAAATGTGTCCTGTTATATCTAAATGTGATCTATGCTTTCAATTTAACTTAACACCTATTCAGTTCAGTTAAGTTCAATTCAGATTAATTCAATTCAATCAAGTACTTCAGTCTTCAGGGTGACAGTTGGCACTGAGGGAAGATGACCCAGTTATTTTTTGTTTCACTCAGGAAATCCATTTTTTCTTCTCAGGTGTGAAGTTGTAAAGCTCTGTTATTTATTATGAATGGACCTTGTCCAAAAATTACTATTTTGGTGCATTTCACAGTTTTTTTAGGTTACTATAGACCAAGCCAAAATTACTCCTGTAAAGGAGTAATTTTAGACAATCCTGAATGATTATGCTGTATTTGTAGATTTTCAGTGATGCAGAGAAACAGCTCTGCAACTTTAGATTTTTTTTAAGAAAGCAATTGTTAACATATTACTGTTAAAACATGTACATTTTCAATTTAATCAAAAAGTTTACAAACATTTTATTATTTTTAGTTCTTAAAATTAAGAATTGACTAAAATCTGTATCACTTCACATGCTAGCTTTTGATTACCTCTTGTATTAAAGTGGAGTTTATCCCGTTACAGGGTTGCAACATCATAGAAGAAATTATGCAACTAAGCTATAAAAACTTGCTGAATGTTTCCATCACTTTTAGGAAAGCCTCCCATTATACTGTACTTCAATGCACCTCACCAATGATATTGCTTGAAAAAAAAAACATCATTGCAATTCCTTGATGATCCCAGCCCACCTAAGACAATCCTAGCTTTGAATGTGTTAAAGTGAAAATGCATTTGTATATTAACATAATAATCACTTAATGCTTAGGCAGAATACAGAAACACAGACAGGGGAACACACTCATGACCCTCAGCCCTTGTTGGAAAAAAAAAAAAAACGATACTTGCAGAGTTAACAACATGGCTTTGTGCTCTGTTATTGTAAGAAATGGGAATAAAGTCATGATAAATAAACGCTGCATAATGAAACTGACATAAATGAAAGATAACTTGAAAAAATGAAATACTGTATACATTAGTAGTGAGCTCAAAGCAGGTAGGATAAATCTATGCTGTTTTAGTCATAAAATGTCTTAATTAGGTGGGACATACCAAAGTGAAGGACAGTTTGAAAGGAAATGCTAACAACTATGTGCCTGAATGAAGAGAACGGTTAGTTTCTCTCCATTAACACACAATGGCAAACCCCTTATACGTTGTTTACAAAGATTTAATCATAATCATGAAAAAATAAATCAAAACAGACCTGCACACAAAAACCACAAATGCTTTAATCCAAACACACCAGTGTAGTTATTTCAGGATGCCGAGATGTCAGGGGAATACGACAAGCTGTGTGTGTTTGGGGGGATGTGGCGGTGTTGCCAGGTTCAATATCGTTAGCATGGTTTCACCTGTCCCCTCACATACTGCATCATCTGAGAGTCACTTTGAAAAAGTCCCTGCTCGAGCACACCAGTCACAGAGCAACGCAAATAAAATAAATAAAGACAGGGAGGCAAATATTGCAACATTGTATGAATGCCAAACATTAACTGGCGGATTCTACAATTATCAATGTCACCAAAACAACTATATGAAATCGTGTTTTAATAAGATTCAACAATTCATTTTTGTACCTTTTTTTGCATAATTTCTCGAACATGACTTGCAAGTCCCTCCTGTTCAGTTTTTGTATTTAAGCCAGTTTGTTTCCTTTGTTCCCTGCTGGTTCCTTATGTTATGTTATGTTATGTTATGTTATGTTATGTTATGTTATGTTATGTTATGTTATGTTATGTTATGTTATGTTATGTTATGTTATGTGCGATCTCGTGTGTTGGCTACTCTGTCTGTGTCCTGCCATGGACAATAAACACTCATCTTACCTGAAAATCTCGAGCTTCAGGAGTTCTTCCCCGCATATTGGTCCATCAAAAACAAACTTTATGACAGAAGGAACCAGCCAACGGGACCAAGCGGGAGGAATGGTGACATTGATGGTAGTGGGAGGTATTCTCTTTTAATGTTATATATTAAATCCAACTAAATCGTTTGGAATTATTTTTTGAAAACAATACTGTTTCTTAAATTTCATTGTCATTTTTGTCCGCTGCCTTCCCTAGCCACACATTGATGGTGTCTTTGCAACTATTTTATGTGTCTTTAAAGCCTCCTGAAGCAGAGAATTGTAATGTCCCAGTAATCAGCTCCCGGATATTATTGGAGTTTGTTTATTGTTGTGTTTGATGGATCTACATGGAGCACTCAGTTATCACAGCTGCTTTTAAGTATGACCTTGAAAACTCATTTGTTTTTCCTGTGTTAACCACATATCAAATCCTGCCTCTGATTACAGGGAGACATAATGTTTAATGTTGTCACATGATTGTTGGTGTTTATCTGTGTTTATCTGCCTGGGAGGTAATGTCAGCCAATGATGCTAGGTTTATGATGGGTTTGACTGAAATTAAATAGTGTGCAGAAAATAGTGTGTACTTTGACAAGGCTTGTATTTCTATTTGACTGCCAAAGTCAAACAAGTAATTTCTACCTCTGTGGGTTAGTATGGTGAAGGTGATCCAAGGGCTGTATGATTTCCTTATCAGCACTGTTCAATTCAATTCAATTCAGTTTATTTATATAGCGCCAATTCACAAAAAATGTCGTCTCAAGGCACTTCACAAAAGTCAGGTACATACATTCCAATTAATCTTAATCATTGAACAGTGCAGTCAGATTCTGTTATTTATTCAAATTGGATAAAACGTTTTTCTATCTAAGGGAACCCAGCAGATTGCATCCAGTCAGTGACTTGCAGCATTCACTCCTCCCGGATGAGCATGTAGAGACAGTGGACAGTCACTGGCGTTGACTTTGCAGCAATCCCTCATACTGAGCATGCATGTAGCAACAGTGGAGAGGAAAAACTCCCTTTTAACAGGAAGAAACCTCCAGAAGAACCAGGCTCAGTGTGAGCAGCCATCTGCCACGACCGACTGGGGATTAGAGAAAACAGAGCAGAGACACAAAAAGAACACAGAAGCAGAGCACAGAAGCACTGATCCAGGAGTACTTTCTATGGGAAGGAAAAGTAAATGTTAATGGATGTAGCTCCTTTAGCCGTTTCATCTAGAAAGAAAGAACAGATAAACTCTGAGCCAGTATTCAAGTTTAGAGTCTGAAGATAGCACATAGAGTTAGTTACAGTAAAAGCTCAGTCAGTAGCTATGTCTAGGAGAGAGAAAGGGCTAAAAACTGAAAGACAGGGCCATGTGGATCATCGGTAGAGGGTGAGCATTAAGTTGTTGCCAGTAGATGCTTGGAGGATTCCCCTCTCCAGAAAGGTGTTACAGGTAGACACAGAGTCAGGCCAGGTGCAGCTCCCAGGAAGAGAAAAGAGAGAGAACAAAGTTAAAAGCTGAAATAACAGCAAATAATACAAAATTAAAGAGTAGTGTGAGAAAGTAGTGAAGAGGGTGAAAGTGGTCATTATGTCCTCCAGCAGCTTAAGCCTATAACAGCCTAACTACAGAGATAGTTCAGGATAAACGAAGCCACTCTAACTATAAGCTTTATCAAAATGGAAAGTTTTAAGCCTAGCCTTAAAAGTAGACAGTTTGTCCATCTAGAGCCCACTGATGGCCATTGTTATACTAAAAACCACAACGATTGGGATATCTATCTCTGTCAGATTGACCATAACCATTGGAAAAGAGAGGGGGTCATACAGGTAGCAGAAATGGAGGGTGTGTTTGCACCTCAACCATAACTGAGCCGGTTTAGGCTAAACCTGACTCCCCCTTACTCCATCCAACAAGGGAGAAGAAGACGGAGGTAAAATAAGGAAGATAGCTCAGGATAACCTAAGCCACTCTAACTATAAGCTTTATCAAAAAGGAAAGTTTTAAGCCTAGCCTTAAAAGTAGACAGGGTGTCTGCCTCACGGACTAAAACTGGGAGCTGGTTCCACAGGAGAGGAGCCTGATAACTAAAGGATCTGCCTCCCATTCTACTTCTGGAGACTCTAGGAGCCACCAGTAAACCTGCAGTCTGAGAACGAAGTGCTCTGTTAGGAACATATGGACCAATCAGATCTCTGATGTGTGATGGAGCTAGATCATTAAGGGCTTTATATGTGAGGAGGAGAATTTTAAATTCTATTCTGGATTTAACAGGGAGCCAATGAAGGGAAGCTAAAGTAGGAGAAATATGATCTCTCTTTTTAATTTGCTGCAGCATGAATCAGCTGAAGGCTTTTAACTGCATTTTGTGGACATCCTGATAGTAAAGAATTACAATAGTCCAGCCTTGAAGTAACAAATGCATGGACTAGTTTTTCAGCATCGATCCTGGACAGGATATTTCTAAGGCAATGTTCCGGAGATGATAAAAGGAAAACCTCGAAACCTGTTTAATATGGGATTTAAATGACATGTCCTGGTCAAAAATAACACCAAGGTTTTTTACTTTTTTATCGGAGGTCAATTTAATGCCATCCAGGTTAGGTGATTGACTAAGCAGTTTCTTTTTTAAAGACTCCGGTCCAAAGACGACAACTTCTGTCTTGTCTGAATTTAGAAGCGGAAAATTTAAAGTCATCCAAGTTTTTATGTCTTCAAGACATGCTTGTAGCCTATCTAACTGGTTTGGCTCATCAGGATTTATGGATAAGTAAAGCTGAGGGTCATCAGCGTAACAGTGAAAATTTATTCTATGTTGCCTGATAATTTTACCTATTGGAAGCATATATATAGTAAAGAGAATTGGCCCAAGTACTGAACCCTGTGGTACTCCACAATTAACCCTGGAGTTTAAAGATGATTTATCATTTACATGAACAAACTGGAATCTGTCAGACAAATAAGATTTAAACCAGCCTAGCGCTGTTCCCCTGATCCCTACAGCATATTCCAGCCTTTCTAAGAGAATATTATGATCGACTGTATCAAATGGAGCACTGCGATCTAACAGAACCAGTACAGACACAAGTCCATTATCTGAGGCAATAAGAATATCATTAGTGACTTTCAGCAGAGCTGTTTCAGTGCTATGATGAGCTCTGAAACCTGACTGAAACTCTTCAAACAGGTCATTGCTGTGTAAATGCTCACATATTTGATTAGCAACTATTTTCTCAAGAATTTTAGATAAGAATGGAAGATTGGATATTGGTCTGTAATTTATTAAGTCATCTCGATCAAGCGAAGGTTTCTTAAGCAAAGGTTTAATTACAGCTACCTTAAAAGCTTGTGGTACATACCCATTTACTAAAGATAAATTAATCATATCTAAAATGGGGCTGGTAATCAGAGGGAACACTTCCTTAAATAATTTGGTTGGGATTGGGTCTAACATACAAGTTGAAGGTTTAGATGAAGCTAATATTTCTGATAACTCAGGAAGCTCCACAGGATCAAAACAGTCCAAACACAGGTCAGGTTCTACAGTTACTTCCAATGTTGTCTCACTTGTTGAGGATGAAGTAATCATCTTCGGGAGTATGTCAAAGATTTTCTTCTTAATAGAATAAATTTTATTTTGGAAGAATCCCATAAAGTCATGACTGCTGAGAGCTATGGGAATGGATGGCTCAACAGAGCTATGACTGTGTAAGTTTAGCAACTGTACTAAAGAGAAACCTAGGATTATTCTTGTTCTCTTCTATTAAGGATGAAAAATAAGCTGTTCTTGCTTGGTGAAGTGTCTTTTTATACAACACTAGGCTATTTTTCCAGATTAAGTAGGAATCCTCTAGGTGTGTAGAGCGCCATTTTCGCTCCAATTTTCTAACATTGTGCTTTAAAGTACGCAGCCCTGAATGGAACCAGGGACCCTGCCTCCTATGAATAATTACCTTCTTTTTCAAGGGGGCTGCATTGTCTAATGCACCACGCATTGATGAAGTAACACTCTGAACAAGAGAATCAATTTGTGAAGGGGAAGAAACAAAATTATTGCCCTCCACTGTGTTTTTCTGTGATGATGAGGAAATTAAAAGTGGAACAGATTCTTTAAAGGTTGTTACAGCTTTGTCTGATAATGATCTACTATAATGAAATTTTCTTTCAGGTGTGGAGTACTCTGTTAAATTAAACTCAAAGGTTATTAAAAAATGGTCAGACAGCACAGGGTTGTGAGAAAATATTGTTATGTCTTTACACTCAATGCCATATGTCAGCACAAGGTCCAGAGAATGAAGACAAACGTGGGTAGGTTTGTTAATGTTTTGAGTAAAGCCAATTGAGTCTAAGATACCATTAAAGGCTATATTTAAGCTATCACTTTCAGTGTCAACATGAATGTTAAAATCCCCCACTGTAATAATTTTGTCTGTATATAACACTAAATCAGATAAAAGGTCTGAAAACGGATCTAAAAATTGAGAGTAAGGGCCTGGTGGACGGTACAAAACAACAAACAGAAGTGGTTTTAGTGCTTTGCAATTTGGATGAAGAAAACTAAGGATTAAATATTCAAAAGAGTTGTAGCTATTGATTGGTCTGGGACTAGTCAATAAATCGGACTGAAAGATGGTTGCTACTCCTTCTCGCCCAGTATTTTGAGGAATGTGAAAATTTAAATAATTAGTTGGAGTTGACTCATTTATAGTAACATAATCCTCTTGCTGCAGCCAAGTTTCTGTGAGGCAAAATAAATCAATCTGATTGTCACAAATCAGGTCACTAACTAGCAAAGTCTTTGAAGAGAGAGATCTTATGTTCAGTAAGCCACATTTAATTGTTTTATTTTTATTTTTAGTCTGAGTTGTGTTTATTTTTATTAGATTTTCTTGATTTCCTCTTTTTAGATCATTTTTTTATCTATTCAATTTTGGCCATGGGCGAGACACTGTCTTAATATGGTAATGGGTGGGTAGCAGTACAGAAGCTGCAGAGAGGAGTGTTAAACTACGACCCTGCTTCCTGGTCTGAACCCTGGGTTGTTAGAGTTTTGGAGAACTAATAAATTCGGCCAGATTCCTAGAAAGAAGAGCTGCTCCATCCAAAGTGGGATGGATGCCGTCTCTCCGGATCAGACCAGGTTTTCCCCAAAATGTTCGCCAATTATCAATGTAGCCCACATCGTTTTCTGGACACCACCTAGACAGCCAGCGGTTGAATGACAGCATGCCGCTAAACATGTCATCACTGGTCAGAGGGGACCAGAGAAAATTACAGAGTCCGACATTGTTTTGGCAAACTTAAACACCGAAGCAACACTAACTTTAGTGACCTCCGATTGACGTAACCGGGTGTCATTACCGCCAGCGTGAATAACAATCTCTGTATTTACGCTTATCCTTAGCCAGCAGTGTCAGGCATGATTTGAAGTCGCCCGTTCTGGCCCCTGACATTCAAATGGCCCAGACATTTGACTTTGGTCGCTGGTGTCTCTAGTGCCACGTTTCTGACTATGGAGCTGCCAATTACCAGAGTTGGCTTCTCAGCGGGTGTGTCGCTGAGCGGGAAAAATCTATAAGAAACGCAGACGGGTTGGTGGTGACCTGTGGGCTGAGATCTAGGACTATGCTTCCTACGTACCGTCACCCAGCCGGCCTGAGGCCGCGGCTGCGCGGGAGGACTGCTACGGGAAGCTACCCTCGGTGGCTCCAAATCGGACACCCTCGCCTCCAAAGCTACAAAAATGCTACATTTATTACACGTACCATTATCACTAAAGGAGGCAGAGGAGTAACTGAACATCTGACACAGAGAGCAGGAGAGAGGAGACTCAGGGAGAGAAACAGTAGAACGGGTAGCCATGGTGGAGCTAAAGCTAACGCTAAGCTAGCGACCCCTTACCAGTACTAGAAAAAACCGTGTAAAACACGGAGAGTCCCCAGACGTTAAATACAGCAACAGAAAGTATGTGTTTTAACGTGCTTATGTATTATAGCAGTGATCAAAATCAGCAGATTTACTCTATCAGGGTTGTGACTCATGAATAGCAGGTCAAATAATGACATTTTCTTTCTATTTATTCAGTACATCAAAACTAAAACTAGCACAACAATATGCTGTTTGACGCACCCTCTTTCTGCATTTAGTAAAACCATGAATGGCTAGGAAACTATGCTTTATCTTGTTTTCAAGCAGCCTGCAGCAGATTGGTATTCTTTTAAGGTCACTGTTAGCTACATTTAATTGTGAAATTAAAACAAATACACAAGTGAGCTTGTATGCGCGGTAGTCCTTTAAATGAAAATTGGATTTGTGCTAAGATAAGGTAATATAGACTTTGCTGATCTCACGATGGAGAAATGTACTTGTTACATCAGCTATTTGTAATACACAAGTAGGGTGCAGATAGTTAGGACAATGTGCAATCAAAGAAGAACAAGGTAGATGTGCAGAAAAACAAGTATTAATAATATAATAAAATAAAATAACTTATTTACATCAAAAAGTTAAAAAGTGGAGGTGATTTGTGTTAAAGTGACAATGATATTTACAAATGCAGGGGTTATTGGAAGAGTTATTATACAGTAGAACTGAACAGTCTGACAGCGGTGGGGATGAAGGCACTTCGGTAGCGCTCCTTCCTACTCTGAGGGTGTCTCAGTTGGCCACTGAAGGAGCGGCTCAGCTCCTCTACAGTCCGGTGAAGTGGGTGTGAGGTTATGTCCATGATAGATTTTAAGCTTGGACATCCTGCTCTCACCCACCACCTCCACAGATTCAAGTGGGCAGCCTAGGACAGAGCTGGCCCTGCTAACCAACTTGTTTAGTCTCTTCCTGTCCTGTTCTGTGCTGCCTGGGGCCCAGCAAACGACAGCGTAGAGGATGGCAGAGGCTACCACAGAGTCATAAAAAATCCTGAGCTAATGCCTGCACACTCTGAAGGACCTCACTCTCCTCAGAAGATGGAGTCGACTCTGGCCCTTCTTGGACTGGGCATTGGTGTCATGGAACCGGTCCAGTTTATTGTTGAGGTTTACACCCAGGTACTTAAAACTGTCTCAATGTCCGTCCCCTGGATGTTCACTGGTTAGTGATTGGTGTCTGTCTCCTGAAGTCGATCACCATCTCCTTTGTCTTACTTGTATTCAAGCACAGGTGGTTGCGCTCACACCAGTTCACAAAGTCCATGATAACCGAAAGGTACTCTAACTCGTTCCCCTTAGACACACAGCCCACAATGGCTGAGTCATCAGGGAACTTCTGTAGATGACAGCTGTCCTTGTAGATGAAGTCCACAGTGTAAAAGCTGAAAAGAAAGTGTGACAGGACAGTACCCTGTGGGGCCCCAGAGCTGCAGACTCCCACCTCTGACTCACAGCTGTGTAGCCTCATGTTCTGTGGCCAGTCAGTGAGGTAATCAATGGTCCAGGCAGCAAGGTGTCCTTCCACTCCTGCGTCCTCCAGCTTCCCCTGCAGCAGCGCCAGTCTGATGGTGTTAAAAGCGTTAAAAGCAGAGGGTCAAACAACATAACTTTCTAGGTGTGTGAGCGCCTGTCTGTTGGGCTGGAGACGTGTGAAGAGGGAGGAGCAGGAAGGGGGACAGATGGAGTGGGGGGAGAACTAAACCTGTTGAAGTAACAGTTTAATTCATCTGCCCAGCGCTGGTCTCCATCAGCTGTCCCTCTGATACTCTGTCCAGAAATTAAGTCCACTCCACACGTAGCACACATTATTCTGCACCAGCCGCGCCTCCAACTTCTTCCTATAGTCATTACACCTACTGATCCTCCACTGATGCCCGTGCTGAACTCTCCTCTGTTTCTCTCCTTTCCCTGAGTTGAAAGCCCTCTTCTTCTCGTAATGATTATGATTATTGATTAATTAATATTTATCATGATATTTATTTATCAAATAATTATTAATGTTATTAATTTCTTAACCACAAATCATTACTTACGAATAGAAATCAGAGATGTCCTCTGGTGTTGTGATTATGGGCTCAAAGCCCATAATAATTACAATTAGTTATTTATCATTAATAATTATTAACCAAAACCACTAAATGTCACTGTTTATTCAACTGCTTCACCGGAGGTGGGGAATCTTTAACCTTATTTTGACAGATAATGCTTCTCTTAAATTTATATGTGAAAATGTATTGAAGCCATCTAGCTCTGATATACTACTATTCTGGTCCAAAAACGTTCCACTAACAAGCACTATTCTACTCAAAGGGGATAAAAATGACTACTTAACAATAATAATAATGAAAGAAAATATATGAGCACTAAGTGAGTTTTATGGACAAAATGTGCAATTTGGGTTATCTTGGAAAGAGAAGCCCTCCTGGTGTGCTGATGTCTCGATTTTCGGCGATCAGCTGGTAGATGGTGGGCTGTGCCCTTAGCCACTAGCAGCTGATTGCCCCAAATCTCAAACAAAGGGTCATTAAACGCTGAGACGTGAACTCAGTGGAAAAACTCCAGTAATAAAAATTGGATAAATAAAACTCCAGTAATAAAACAAAGGAGTGGTCAGGCCACGAGGCCCAGACTGCAGCTGCTTTGAATTGAAAAACTTGGAAAATCACCTTAACTATGCTTCATCCTGCCCAGACCTCTAAATGCACCTATCCAATTCCGTGTGGAAGAAAAGTTCACCTGCGAGCTTTTGTCTGTCCAGATATTCAACTCCGTTGCATCGTCCCGTGAGACACTCTGGAAATGGCAACAAAAGTTTATTTTCCGCGGATTTTATAATCCCCGGTGATGTTAGGGCTGCGCTATCTGTTAAGCTGCGCATGTCGAACTACGCAGCCCAGCCGGTCTATTCCCCCAAAATGGATGACCCCAGCATTCTGGTTCGGATGGGTTGTAAGCTTAGGGGTCACCCAGGGATGGTTTTTGGAGAAGCACCTTACCTTCTGGGTTGGCACAATGCTGTCCACACAGAAGTTGATATAGTCCTATATCGCAAGGTAAGACCTGAAAGAAACATGCATTGATGTTGACCAGTAAAAACCTGATCTGTGCATCGACTGCATAGGGCAGGGGTCTGCAAGTGGCTCCTTGGTCTCTTTAACACTAGCGGCTGAGTATACGAGTGAACGTTGCCTAGCAACCGCCACTCTAGAACGCAGTCTGAGAAGGAGATTATTGGCATCCTACAAATGGCTTCTAGAAGGATATTTTCTGCTCAAGAGGCATTGGAAATGCTTCAAAAATTAGATGATTGTGATTCTGGGGTCGAGAAGGATTCTGACGACTCTTGGTCAGTCAGTTCCAGTGACAGCGGGTCAGAGAGTGAGCCTCCCCCGGCTAAAAAAACATGAGTTGTCCCATTAGCAGGAGGTTGTGGCGCATTATCTCAAGGTAGTAAAAGACTAGCCTATGTAACGATTTTATCATTTTAGGGTATAGTTTACAGATTAGTAAACTAATAGTATATAAACTTTAGCAACAGTGCCACAATCAGCGCAGGTTCAGTGATAGGGAGACGAGCCAGGTCCTCAGTGCCCAGCTATAAACCCAGCAGTCCAGCTCACTGGCAGGAGAGAAACTACAAATCAAGGTACTTATAATGGACAAAGAAATAAACAATAAGTTAGGTCATAGATAGGTATAGTAGGCCAGTAACAACAATCTATTTTGCGCTTTACAGCGTTTTCATCGCAAGATGAGCGCACACCTGGGAAGGAGGAGGAGATAGGAAAGGATGGCACTGTGTGGACAGTGGTAGGGAAGGAAGGAAGTAGAGGGAGGCTTCAGAGCCAGAACGCGTTGACAGAGCGCCAGATCCAAGATGCCCAGACCGCATTCCTCTGCTTGGTGGACACAGAAATGCTCATCCACGTTCAGGGCTGCGCTCTGGCTGAGGCCGGTGGAGTTTTAGGAGATGATTCTTCCTCGGACATGAGTGTGGATGAGCTGAAGGCATTTTTAGCACTAGTTTATGTCCGCGAAGTGAAAGGGGGGTGTAACATGGAGCTGTCCAGAGCTCCATGAGCTGTTTTGGTCAGATTAGTAAAGCTTTTTTTTTTTAAATGTACCCGCTACTCTGTATTATTTTTCAGTACTATTTATAAATAATAATAAAACATAATAGGTTTTGATGAAATACTATTATTAATTCTTGTCAAAACCATAATTTTATAGCGTGCAAGAAAACCTTTAGCATTCTGACCACATGTAATGCGATGAAGTCATCACTGCCCTCGCATCCAGAATGCTCGCCGTCAAATTGACGGGCTTGGGAGTTCTAGTAGTGTTAGAATTCTGGAAGTCCTAGTGTTAAATTGGCTCTTATTAAATTTTGCCAAAAAGATTCAAATTACCAATGTTTTTTTGGTAGATAAAGATGATTAAGAAAGGTTAATTTTATAAGCTTTTGTTTTCCTGCAAAATTGCATAGAATTCCCACAACAAAATGAGTTATGTATGTCGGTATAAATCTTATTCTTTTATTAATTTTCAATTTTTTTATATTTTTACTAAATATTAGAAGAACTAAAAAGGGGCCCAAGATTTTGTTTTCCTTGAAAAAGTTAAAACTGTTCTTTAATTTCATCCCAAAATTAACTTTTTCTAAAGTAGGTATTTATGAAACTTCATGGGTTATCTTTCAAGTAGGGATCATGGAAGTATTTTGACTCTAAACTAATTCTATTTAATAAAAGCAAAGAAAAAAATAGGTCTTTGGCTTGTAGCATTTCTTCGTCCTGGTATAGTCAGCCATGACTGATCTTGAATTGTTAACATGCCTTATTACTTGACAGAAATATCTGAATTAGAAGTCAGTGTTGGAGTCCTAATGTGTCTTACGCCTGGCCTGACTCTGTGTCTACCTGTGACACCTTCCTGGAGGGGGGCATCGTCCAAGCTTCTGCTGGCAACAACTTAATGCTCACCTTCTACCGATGAGATACTTGGCCCTGTCTTTCAGTGGTTAACCCTTTCTCTCTCCTAGACATAGCTACTGACTGAGCTTTTACTGTAACTAATTATATGTGCTCTCTTTCACACTCTAATCTTGAAAACCGGCTCAGAGTTTATCTGTTCTTTCTTTCTAGATGAAACGGCTAAAGGAGCTACATCCATTAACATTTACTTTTCCTTCCCATAGAAAGTACTCCTGGATCAGTGCTTCTTTGTTCTCTTTGTGTCTCTCCTCTGTTCTCTCTAACCCCAAGTCGGTCGTGGCAGATGGCCGCTCACACTGAGCCTGGTTCTGCTGGAGGTTTCTTCCTGTTAAAAGGGAGTTTTCCTCTCAACTCTCGCTACATGTATGCTCAGAATGAGGGATTGCTGCAAAGTCAACGCCAGTGACTGTCCAGTGTCGCTACATGCTCATCCAGGAGGAGTGACTGCTACAAGTCTCTGACTCGATGCAATCTGCTGGGTTTCCTTAGATAGAAAAACTTTTTATCCAATTTGAATAAATAACTGAATCTGACTGCACTGTTCAATGGTTAGGATTAATTGGGATGTATATACCTGACTTGAAATCTATATGATACGATTGAATGGACTTAGCCCATTTTAAAGTTACCCACCTTCAAACAATGCAACAGGAAACAACATTCGGCAATTATTTTTACCTCTGCCTTCCTCCCTCCCTGTTGGATGGAGTAAGGGGGAATCAGGTTTAGCCTAAACCGGCTCAGTTATAGTTGAGTTGCAAACACACCCTCCATTTCTGCTACCTGTATGACCCCTTCTCTTTTCCAGTGGTTATAATCAGTCTGACAGAGAGAGGTACCCCCAATCCTTGTGGTTTTTAGTATAACAATGACCACCAGTGGGCTCTACATGGACAAACTTTATCAGTTTATTATTTTACTTAGTACCCCTACACATAGCTCATTCTAAAATGGCCAAACTCTAACACTCAGTAGTTTAATCTAACCTCCCCAACAACCCCACACCATTCCAAACCCTTTGTGAAGTGCCTTGAGACAACATGTGTTGTGAATTGGTGCTATTTAAATAAAACTGAATTGAATTAAATTGAATTGGCTACAGACAAAAAAAAAAAAAACAGCTGTAATACTGATAATGAACTTACCTAGATATTTGTTCGAAGATATTTGAAAGTGTAAACTCAATCAAAGCACTTTATACAATCATGTTGCAGATAAGTGCTGAAAACAAGTGGACTTAAGGATGATCAACCAGGCCTTTAACATATGACGTTATCTCAGTCCCTGAAAACAAAGCTTGTACTTTTTAGATTGCTGCTTTTTCACTGATAAATTGTCATGACCACAGGGACCCTTTTAAAGAGTGATGAAGAAATATTATAGAAACTTCAAAAAATGAAGTACAAGGAGGGGAGAAAAGATGAAGAATGTTCTTCCCAAAAGGGTGTTCTTCCCTAAAGGAAATATCCTTTAATCAGTGTCCGATTATATGTTCTTTGAGGGCAGAATATGTTTTGTGGGAAGAGGAAGAAAGGAATCTCTCAGAAGATTTAACAACTCCTTCTGATGGGGCCAAAGGTCTGCCCATGAATAATGCATGAGAACTGAAAGAGGAGGAAGAAGAGACATATTGGCTCTGTTGAACCAGGTTAGAGTAGACATATTGACTCTGATGGGTCTGTAACTTTTTTCTACTCTGCACTTCATTTCAGAAAAAAAAAAGAACTCATGAGACATAACTACCCTTAAGGCCTCTTGTTATATTTTGGCTTTATCCTCTAGAAAAAGGGTAGGTTGGCATTTATTACTTGGATGACAACAACCTTTGGTTGTTATTATGTTTGTTGCGGGAGTGGTTCATTTTAACCCCTTTGTGTTTTTGTGAGGCTACAGTTACATCTGAAGGTCATGTTGCCTAAACATTGCCACTCTGGATTTAAGAGTCTCCTACAGCGATATGCTTAGCCTCACAAAAATGCAATGTTCTCTTTGAATAACATAGTGGACAGCCGCTAGAGGAGTAATAGGAAAAAACTATATTTTAATAGCTCCACATTTATTATTCTAATGGTTGTTGGTTGTGTAGTAGTTTGGATGTTTTATTGTACATGTTAAGCTGGATATACTAGCATACTAGCATATATAATCTCATTAAAATGCAGAAAGTTTTGGCTTTAAGGTCACCGTGACCTCAAGGTCTGCTTCAAGCACCAGTTCCTGCTTACTGAGCAGTGCTCTGATTGATCTGACTAATTGAGAGCAATTATTGGGAATGTGCTTTACAAAGAAACTGGCACCCTTTCTTTTAAACAGATGCAAAACACCCACACACAAATCCATGTTTGATCATCATACAGTGTATCAAATAGAAACTGTGTTTTAAAAAGTTTTTAAAAGGCTTTGATTTTGATTTAAAGCTTATGATCTTTGGCTCTTAAACCCTGCCCTTTTGCTGATTATGCATAGAATAATTTGACCCTTTGGCTTTTGAATGGAGAACAGCAGACATGAGATGAATAATAGAAAATAGAAAATAGAGACTTTACATCTAAAAAGTTTGTTAAATAAAAAGAGTATGGTAATCCTTAAGCTAACTGGAAGTTAAGTCATATCACATAAAAACGGAAGATGCATCTGTGCTTGTTCATTTTAGTTGGTGAAAATTAGTTTGAGAATGGCTGCATACTCATTTGCATTCATTTCTCTTGTTTGTTTTGGGCTCTATGTGCCAAAAAGTCTGTTTTTTTATGTAGACAAGGATAAACTTTCATGTATGTGGGATAGTAGAGCAGCTTGGTGTAAAAGAAAGACACCATTGGCAACCTCTAAGGGACATCACAACTGGCAGGGTGAAGATTCACACAGTTCGGTGTGGTTGGAGTTGTCCACAGCTTAGGACCGACCTGCAGTAAACAACTACTCTGCTTCTTCTTCCTGCTAATTGTTGCATACTACTACTTTCAATCAGCCAGTTGATAACCACAGAGACTGAATGCTTACTGGTGGATGGTCGTTTCTGCTGACCAAGGAGTTAAAATGACTTTGGTGAATTTTAAAATTTCGAAAGATACATTACAAATAAAGTTACTGAACCATATCAAAGGAACTTCCATGAAACTTGTTTTGTGCTGTGTTAGCTCAGCCCATCAGTGCCCAGTGTAATACTTTATCCCAAAGCTTAAGTGCGCCACATAACCTACATGCTTTTGAATAACCTTGTATTTGCCAACATACATTTTCTTCAACAGTCCTCAAAATTCAGACTGAGGGTCTTTGAAACCAGGAAATGGAAACTTATTTTAACTCTCCTTGGACTTGATAAGGCCAAGCGAAAAGGAACTGTTGAATAAGAAAACTAGGAATTCATCCAAGGTCTCTTCATCCAAGATGTAACAATATTTGCCTAATCCTTCACCCCTTTACCATCTGCCAGAGTTTGCATCAGTATTTATCTATATCTATTCTGCTAATGACGTTCCATTTAATTTTGCATAGATAACCTTACTGCTGTATGACTGCAGGATGTCATTGGCCATACCTCTGTTCAAAGAGATATGGGTGGTTTGGAACGCAGATTCTTTGTGCCATTCCAAAATAACATGTGCCAAACTCCGCATTAGCCATTACATGTTTTATCCCTCTGCTTTTTTAACTGATAAAGCATTCCCTGAGGAAACCGGGCTCAGTCTTATTCTTGCTTTTGTAAATCAAGTCCCATATTGTATACTATTGTTTCTACACCACAGTAAAATACAGCTACTTATTTTAACATTAGTATAATTCAAAGACAAGTTTCTTCTCCCACGCCATATCGTCTGTTGAATTCTAGGGTAATTTTTTTTTTACATGTAAATAAGAAAATTTTACTTTCTGTAATTAGACTTGAGTTGTGCAAACTGCATCCACTATTGGTTGTCCTCAGACTTTTTTTCAGTAGTAATGCTCCCCTTTTCTTGTTCTTGATGATCCACAAAACTCATGGTTACCATTCTGGCAATAATGACAAAACAAACTACATTAGGAAATATATTTTTACTGCTGTCCTTCAAAACAAATTTGGTTACAATGTTAAATAACATGGCAGCCTACTGGTTCAAGCAAATAATACTGTCAAAGGTTTTATACAGAGAATATTGAAAGGACTGGTGCATATTTGTTATGCACACCCATCCTATTTGCAAGGCAAAGAGGTGAAATCAGATTTGAGGTGTTTTCTAAATGTATCTAATCTAGGTGTATATATGAGTGATTAGATAAGGTCGATAAAGTTAGGAAAATGTAATTTGCACTTAGGGAATTGCTACTTATTCACAATCCTGTTCAAATGCATGCATCAGTGTTTTTCTGTAAACACAAAATACTTGTTTGAGTGTGTTTGCAAGCTTGTTTAACTGCATCTTAAGACAAACCATGATGTGTATCCAATTGGCTTTGGCTCTAACAACTGAAGAAGTGCGTGGCAAGCAACAGGCCTCATTAAAATACAGATCAGGAGTCACTTTAACTGTTTGTAATGTATAATTCACAATTGTTTCTCCAAAGGAACAAAAAGAAAAGATTGTATTCTCTACAAATGTCAGTGCTGGTTTTTCTTAGTTCCTTTTTATGTTGGGTTCGCAGTTTGATTAAGAGTTGTTAATATTACAACTCATCTTAAGCAGCAAACATCCACCTTGATAGCTTTTATAGGGGCAGCTCATTAACATCTCTTTGTCGAAGACACATTCATTTTTGAGTTTTTGTAAAATTAACAAAAATGAACGAGGCAATCACTGGTGAAGACTGGCAGGTTCTGCTAGCAGCTATAATATATTGGGTGCCATTAGGTTTGACTTTATACAAAACATAATGGATTATATGATTGCCATATGCCACTAAACAAAAGCACAAGCCTAAACATCTGATAGTGTCTGAACTCAGGTAGGATGCACATCAGATGTTGGAGATTTTGATTCCCATCTTTAATTTTATACTTAATTTATGTGGAAACAAGATAACGGCAATGTCAGTGTAGATATGACCTATTCCTATTAAGATTCAGACTGCATTAATGTGATTCTCTCCTCTCTATTTGCAGGTTTACTGGTCCCAACCTCCCCTCGCCTATCATTAGCAGCAAGAACTGGCTTCGACTTCATTTTACATCAGATGGCAACCATAGGCTGAGAGGGTTCAGTGCCCAGTACCAGGGTAAGATCAAAAGATAACATCAGTAATTATTATAGACATATTCATAGCCATATAGTATGTGCTCTTTGCAGCATTTTTTCAAGAATAAAGTACATCATATTTTAGGACAGTCAAACTTTCCCAGCAAGACCTCAAAATATTTTGGAAAACAGTTGAAGACTGGGGAAAAAATAAAAAAATATAAAACTGTGCTTAATTACTGTTTGTTACATTGTTGTACATTACGTTGTTGAATCATTTATTTGATCATCATTCAGAAAAAAAACAACATTTATTTTATTGCAACTATCAGCAAATTACCATCTCATAATGAGAACTTGCAACTTTGTAATGCTTAACAAATGACCACTGCTTGCAAATTATGTGGCTTGCATAGTAAAAGGAACCCCTGACTACACTACCTTCTAGGTCACAACTATATGTTCTTTATTAGTAAACTGAGCAGAAAGGCCTCCATAAAAAGCTGATATTCTTTTGTATCCTTTTAACTTTTTTGTTTCATCTGCCTTCTTTTTTGTTGTGTACAAATAGATGTTTAACCTTTCATGTTTTTTCTGTAAAAAATCAACGACATGCTTATCACTAGCAAATGGTTTTAATGTTTATATAGACTGAATGAAATCGGAATTTTGAGTTTGGTCAGTCAACTTAACCTGATCATTAACTCTTTCTGGACACCCTACCAACAACTGGGACATCCTAACTTCAAAATCCAAGTCAAAGTGATACTGAGGAACCAATAAAAGAACCCTCACTATGTCATCTCTAATGGGTTATTTTTGTAAAATGGTATTCTTATTCATATGTTAAACCATTGCACAACTCTTAAATTGCTTTATTTTTTTGCCAGTTCTGAAGATTTTTAGGTAGAAGAAGAAATAAGTTCACTGTATTAGCAAAGGAACTGAAATTGCTATAAAAGATTGCAAGATCCTTACTTCTGGGCCAATTACTTGTGCACACACACTTACAAGCAGAAACAACACACACACACACCTGCTAAATCCTCTTTGTAAAATGCATTCATTTTCTTCCCATAACTGTTAGCTGGTCTGGGGGCACCTCTGAGAGGGGATGAGCTCTGAAAAAGGATTAGATTTTCAAAAAAATGGTCATGTCTGAGGATCTTACCTCCAGCCATCCACTGGCAAGATAATTGGAGTGGGGTACTGTGAAAATAAAATGAGAAAATAAAAATAAAAATGAGAAATTGCTAGAATTTAAAGCAAGTTTTTTTTATTTTTTTATTACAGGTTCAGTGTTTTGTGACTATAGATATTAACAAGATCATATGCTAACAGAGAACTAAGGCCTTGTTAAACTGACCATGGTATCTTGCAAAAAGAGCAATGGTACAGTATATGATCTAATCTCACTTACTATAGTCTTTTAGATAACAGTAGAAATCAGTAATATCTTTGTTAAATTTGTACAAACTGGTTCTTTGTTCCTATGATATTTTTTAATATTTAAATTAGAAACAAATGTTTGTCTTACAATTATCAATGCAGTTCTCATGTGGAATCTGGTTCGACACATAAAAGCAATCACATTGCTTCAGGCTTAAAATATCTTACATAACTTTCGAAGGTTTTTTATTTTTTTGTTGGTTATTAATCATATTTAAAATCAGTGTTAGAATGTGCTAATGTTATATAATCCCCGGAGCGTACTTGCATTTATAGAATTAGATTTAATTTGTGTGGATAAGTACGTAAAGAAGTATGTTCCCAGTTCCAACATCCATTCATTCAATTGTAATAAAATGAATACCACTCAGGCCAAAAAGTGAAGTGAATCAAAAGTAAATAAAAACCTTTTGATGGTCATTAACATATTTAGCAAGCAAAGAAAGATCATGCATGCAAAGATCATGCATGATACCCTTTGGATTTTTAAGACAAATAAATAACAGAAATAAAATCATGTGCTTTATAATGAATTCAGCAAAGCGTCACTAAGGATCTTGTGTGGTATAAAGTGTTTCTTTATGGACAGATTTCATGTTATAGACCTTATGAATCTTTTTATTTTATTCTATTTTATTTTTTGGTTTTTTGTTTTTTGTAAATGAGAGAAAACTTTGAGGATCCATGGTAATGTGGACAAGGCCTAATAATGCAATATTAAAAGCAGTGACTGCAGCTCTGCCTTTGGCCACTCCAAATGACCCATTTTAACCATGATGGTTAACATGATTTAAAAACACAAATTTGTTGCACTATCACAAGTGTGAGATCAATAGGAGTTTTACTTTATGCTGTCAGAAAACAGGCATTCTTCAAAACTTAAATTTGATGTCATAGTTTAGACGCCATCAAGAAACAAGCTGTTATCATTGTTTGTGTAGCTGACAGAACAAATCTTTTTAACTGCTGTTCCTTTTATCACAACCATCTTAAACAGACTTTTTGACATGAGGCTCAGATTTATATGTACTAAATTTAATCTGAAACAAAGCAAAGGATATTAAAAAAAAACAAACATATTAAGTATAGGATTGCATTTGAGATTGTCGAGTTTTGTTTGTTAGTGTACATTCTTTCTTTTTAAAGGTTTAAATAAATAACATTATCTTAATAAACTTAAACTATTTTCCTATTTTGCACATGATCCAGCTGCTTAGCTGCTAATTAAATTACTTTGCCAAAGTGATGTAGCTATAACTCAGTGGGTAGGCCTATAATCAACAACATGAGAGTTATGCGCTGCTTTCGTTAGGCTAATAGTTCACTGTACTGGTGTCATTAACAAACTCTTTCTTGTCCTTCATGTCGACCTGTTCTGTGCTTTCTCAACAGTGAAAAAGATGACTGAACTCAAATCCCGAGGTGTAAAGATGCTGCCAAGCAAAGATAACCACCATAAGATATCAGTGTGTAAGTTATAACTCTTGCTTACTAACTATTCAGCAAATATTATTTAGTGCATAAACCACTGAATTTCAAAAAATGTTGTTTTCATACCTAATAGTCCAGTGGCCTGTTACGATTGGGGAGTCGGTTCAATTGGGGTTATTACATTCTGCCGGCCGGAGTTTGCATTCACAATACAGTTTCGCAAACAACCCTGACCTTTTGAGTCATATATTCCCCTCCTCGCAACTGAATTCATTTTCAAAGCCAATGAAATAAGTTTTAAGCTATTAAATTTAGTTTCAATTTAGTGAAAGTAATTTTCATACCAGTGCATTTAATTTCAAATTATGCAAATACAGATTTATTCTGAGCAATTCAAATTCAGTTTCTGATGGCACAAGTTTCTGCCCATATGCTGGGAGTGGCAAGAATGACATCTAGCTCCTAAATCCTAGGAAACATGTCGCTTTTGTGTCCTGAACTGCCAGTTCTTTAAAGCACATCATGTCTTTTTAAATGTTGTTGGCAGGGTTTTTTTCACCGTTTATTCATATACTGTACAGATGTATCCACCAGTCTCCCTTTTCCCACAAATAATCTAGAAAACTACATTTTTATTGTAAGTACATACCAGCAGTTATGAAATACTTTCATCTGACCATAATTCTATCAGAGCTTTTAACTCATCCCCCCTCCACATGTGACTGCAAGCTGTTTCTCATGGCAATCGTGCTACACAGATATTTGTGTTAAAATAAGTTTAAATCTTATGAAGAATATGATATAAAAGGTTTGCAGTTTGAAAACTGTAACTGTTTAAAGTCTTGTCAAACCTCTATTTCGGTAACCAGCCAATGTGTATATTTAATAGAGGTTAGTGGGTATGGTCAATTTTGGCATCAAAAATTTGTAATGAACATTGATTAAAAGACATGAATAAAGACATGAATAGATGTGTTTTATTATACTTTCTTTAGCAACTGCACGTCAGTACAGTTTCTGTAGTTTGTAGCATAAAAAAAGAGTCTATTTGGGAAAAAAAAGCAATCCATTCTAATTGTTATGTTCAGTCAAAGTGGTGACAAATTGCATCTGTGACCCACTGTCACTAAAAAAGGAGCCTCAAGTGATACTGTCCAGGAAAGAAATGACAGGAACGAACTGTTGACTGAAAATAGCAATTCTTAAGGTTCATTATTTCCCTAATTTATAGATGATGGTAATGGTAGGCTCTGAATATATATATATATATATATATATATAATATATATATATATATATATTTATATTTTACCGGGTTCTATTGTTCTTACTTTTTAAGCTACATTTATTTTAGATTTCTGCCAATAATTATAAATAAAAGCCATATTTGTAGTCTAAACAATGCATTTTTGATTCCTTGTACAAACATGACTAGAAGCTTAACACAGGACCAAAACAAGCTTAAAACACATTAAAAATACACCATTTAAGTTAAATATCAGTTAAATATCTGTTGAGAAATAATAAAAGGATATGTTTTCATGAAGTATTTTGTTGCTCTTAAAATAGATGGCAGTCTATTCTGACACAGCTGCCTTTGCTCAATATCTAGTCAAAGGTTCTTGTCTCTGCCGCTTTCCAAAAAACTATACAGTAAGTTTCAAAAGCAGTTACTGAGGATGTTTAGTCCTTACTAAATATGCACTTGTACCTGCAATGGACAGCAGTAATTGAAAGAGTTGCTATTTTTAAATCATTGTCCTTTCTTGTCCTTGCCCTCTCAACTTAGTGTTCATCTCATTCAGCGAACATTAAAATATGTATATCAATAACAGACTGACAGCTCTAAGTCCCCTACAGTTGCACAAAGAAAGTTGGAAACTAAATTGTGAAAGCAATATAGTAGTAAAAAAGAGCTCCATTTACCATTGTGTCTAGAAATTTCTGTGTATATATATACATATATATACACACACACACACATATATATATACGTATATATGTATATGTAGTCTTCATCAATGCCAATGTAAAATATATAAAATACCTGGTCAAAAAATAATATATATTACAAGATAAATTTGCCAGACATACAAATTTGGGACTGTTGGTAAATCATAATTAGTGCCTATGGGAGCATACACTTCTACAGGTGAAGGCCCAAAGCTGTACTAATCTACAAACACAGGTGCAAGCAGCTCATTTCAATAATGGACAAAGAGGTCTAGAAGGAGCAGGACAAATTAGAGCAAATCACAAACAGGAGTGTGTGAATTAATGACACTCAACTGGGTAACGGCTCATATGAACTTAATTACTTTTTGTAGGTATTGCAGATCTCCTCTTGGACTTAGAATAAAGGTCTACCTTTATCAAATAGAGGGGGTCTATTTTCATAATACCTAGCTTTCAAAAACGGTCTTTGTTAAAAAAGATGACCCAGTGCCTCTATGGAATACCTGGCTAAATCAGTAGTGTAGTGTTTAAATTTAAAGATCTGCTTCAGTTCTGTTACAGCAGGTAATGTCTTGCTAC
This sequence comes from Crenichthys baileyi, assembly GCA_036173005.1. Classification (NCBI taxonomy): domain Eukaryota; kingdom Metazoa; phylum Chordata; class Actinopteri; order Cyprinodontiformes; family Goodeidae; genus Crenichthys; species Crenichthys baileyi. The sequence goes on from JAHHUM010001262.1 coordinate 220,334, forward strand.
TAATTAGTGCTTCTGGATCATCTTAGCTTCTCTTCAGTAAGATAATAATGTCACTTCAAAGTTGCAATGGTCACTGGTCATTTGGGCATTTTCGCTTACATAGACTATATTACCAAAAATGTTGGGTCATTGAATTCAGGGGTTTCAATCACTTCCATGGCCACAGGTGTACATAATGAAGTCCCTAGGCATACAGACTGCTTCTACATATATTTGTTAGGGAGTGGGTTGCTCTCAGGAGCTCATTATATTTCAGTAAGGTATTGTCTTAGAAAATCACCTGCACAATAAGTCCAGTTGTAAAATTTCCTTCTCTAGTCTTTTTTTCCTGGACTCTAGAGCAATTGAGTGACAAATTATGCCTCTTAGTCTGGCATCCAATGGATATGTCTGGAAATTATGGACAATTTCATGTTACCAGCTTTGTGAAAATAGCTTGATGGATCATTGCTGTTTCAACATGACTGCACACCAGTTCACAAAGAACGAGCAAGTTCACAGTGGAGGAACTTGACTAGCTGACACAGAGTCCTGACCTCAGCCAGACAGAACTTCTGAAGACTGGAAGCCAAGCCTTCTCGTCTAACATCAGTGTGTGACCTCACAGATTTTCAATAAGTTCAATAAACACAACCCTAACCCTTATGATAAGCCTTGCAGGAAACGCTAAAGCTGTTATAGTTGCAAATGGTGGGCTGGAATCATATCAAACCCTAAGAATTAAAAATAGAATGTCCCTAAGGTTTGTGTATGTGTGAAGGCAGGGAAGCAAATGCTACTGCCGCTATGAACACTTGAGCATTTCGCACTTAATTTGTTGTTACTAAATAATGCTGCTTTTGACAGTGATTTGTACAGCACACAGTTTAGTGAGTGTCTGTGATTAATTTAAAAACTGTTTTCTAATCCATTAATACATATTCAACAAGATCGTGTACAAGAATCGGTAATTTAGTGCTGCTATTTTCTGAAAACTAAATGAAAAAAGTCACATAATCGCACCAAAAGGGACATGGCCAAATGCACAATACCTTGGTAAATCTATGTCATAATGTTTGAATACCCTAAAATGGTAAATTGTGTTTTTTTTCCTATAAAGCTTGAGGTAAATTGGGTCATAGCCAACTTTCTTCTAGTTTTATTTATTTGGTATTTTTGGCATATTTTTACATTAGCAAGCTCTGCTGATACTATGAAACCTTGTTTTGAATTTATAGCAGTCTTGCTTTAGTCTGTTACTCAGGCTAGAGAGCAGGTGTCCCATTGATTGGACCCTGCTGAACTCTGACCTCTGGCAGTCAGTCAGGGCTTACCCACTTGGCCAGGTTTACCTGACCCCTCTTGACACTTCACTGTCACTGTTTTGCAGTCAATAACATGATTACACAGAGACTTACAATGATTTTGTGGTTGGAAAACAGTTCTTCAAAAATGTTATTCTGATGGTGATTTGTATTTAGGTAGATATGCAGCTATCCAGCTGTTACAAGATTTTATTTCTTTCTCAGTTTCTTTTAAACAACCCTTTTAAAATTTCACTAAAAAAACAAAATAGGGTGGAAATGACTATTTTTTGTTGTTTAGGAGACAGAAGTTAAAAAAAAATATATCAAAGCAATTAAGCTTTTGCTGTTATTAAATATTTTATTTAAGACATACAGGTTTAGTTTTATTTTAGATATATGACAGCTTTCATAGAAGCAAGTGTAATAAAAAGTGATTTGCATAGACTATGATAGACAGGCATTAAAAATACAACAAAATTGTGAAACTAACTTAACTAATGGAAAGAAAAGATTTGACAAATGAATCAAGCAATTCCTGAGTGCAAAACATGCATGAAATTAAAAGAAAAATGTAAAGTCTAGAACATAAATTGTAGTAGTAGGACTAGACATAGAAATATAGCTCAATGTAAAGAAAGCTTTGTGATTAAAATATAAAATAAAGACAACATAAATAAAAAAAATTAAATGAATAACAAAAATATTTATAATATTGATGATAATAATGAAAAATAGTAAAGTATTAGTTATCCTATACAGAATAGTTTTATAGTCTTTGTAGTTTAAAAGCTAACAATGTATGCTATGGTATTTCTTGTAAAGTATTTGACACAGCATTTTGAGAAAATAAATACTTTTTCCTTGACCTGTTGAACAATGTGGTTTTTTTTAGTTTTTTTTTTTTTATATATATATGTTCTCTGTCAATAGTGTCTCAAATGGGTGTAGCGCAAGGACACAACATGTGCCCAGATCCTGGGATTCCAGATCGTGGGAAAAGAAAAGGCTCTGACTTCAGGTAAACAAGAGTAAAATTTGTTTACAACAGCAGGTAATTCAATATTACCTTCCTATCTGATTTTGCAAACTTTGTTGTTTAATTTAAAATATGCTCCAGTGCAAAACATTTCCTACTGTCAAATATTTGTAAAACAAACCTAAACAGACAAATATGTAGGTTTAAGCAATTACAGGCACTCTGCTATTTCAGCCACAGCACAGCAATAAACTGCCTCTGGGAGATGGTCACATTACCATAAGGGATATGGAGTCTTGTTCCCTGTCAAAGCTATTGTCTGTATTAGTGGTCACCTGTAACACAGACAAATGGGTGTCATCTGTATCCAGCATCTGTGCCATTTTTGCATACCACAACCAGTAGGACTAAAAAAATCTAAATATTTTTCCCTTTTTTCACCAGTAAACATGTTTTCCTGGTCCTCCTACATTTTAACTCCTATATTTTCTGTGCTTCATCTGACTGCAGACGAGGAGCTACAGTGCATTTTTCCTGCGATGAGGGTTATGAACTGCAGGGTTCAAAGAGCATCAGCTGCCTCAGAGTGACAGACAGCTATGTGGGATGGAGTGATGACCGGCCCATCTGCAGAGGTAAGCTTTGACATGTCATGTCTATGCACGTATGTAATAAAAGTAGATTGAATATGACCTTTATTCATAGTTGTGCACTCTGGTGCTCAGCTCATGTTTGCTTATAAGGCTGCTGCTGTGGGTGTGTAGTACCTTTGCTTTTCTCAATATGCAGTTCTCACCAGTTTGTTGTGACTTGCCTGAATTTGACCTTTACCCAACATTATTTGCTTTACGTTGCTTAACCATGCATGTATGCCCATCAATCATGTCTATTTCCCTTGTGACCTTTTGATAACAGGTGATTTATTTGAATTTTAAGTGTTTAGACATCCATGCAGTTTTTCAGTATCTGGTTTTGAGTGCATTCTTTCTAAAACAGTATTATGGTTTAAACATTAAAGTGTTTTAATGTAACTTAAACTTAGTAGCTAAACACATATCTGCAGTGTACTCCAGGGATTCTATGCAGTCTGGAAAAAGATGGAATTTAATAAAAAAAATGCAGGCTTTGAAAAAGGTAATAAAATATGTAAAGTTTTTGGAATTATATCCCTTCTGTCCCTTATACCATTCATAAGTCGTGTCTGTACACCCGTCCGTTCATCCATCTGTCCCGCCATCAATTTTGTCCCTCTAGGCATCTGTCCTTCTGTCTTCGCATTTGTTTGTCCCCTTTAAAATCTTTCCTTTCCCCCAAACCATTAATTTCCCCTTTTCTTCCCATTTTTTGTCCATAGAGTTTGTATCTATCCATTTATCCATCCATTCTGTCACCTAGTCAGCCAGGTATCCATTTAACCTTCCATCTCCGTTTTTCCATCAGTCTTACATCCATTTGTCCAATGTCATCTTTCCATCTATAAAACTATTCTTCTATCATGAATCCACCCTTTCGTTCTTGTGTCATCTATCAATCAATCCATTGATTGCGTATAGAAGAATAGATGGATGGTCTTAAATATGGAAAAAAGGTCTTTCCTTCCATTTGTTTGTCCATTTATATGTTTTGCATCTATCCATCCATCCATTGTAAAGGATTCATCCATCCATCCACCATCAGGCCATCCCCATCCCTCCCCTCCCCCATCCATCCATTTCTATTATGATTTTTAAAATTATCATTTCTTCTCTTCCTTCCTTTGCTAACAGGCCCGTGGGTTTTTCAGCTTCCAATGTAAGCCGGGGCAAAGCAGAAGTATCTGCCATAAATCCACTGGAAATTTTGTACTTTTACTTTAAAGTTGAGTCGAAATAGATTAAGAAACCTGATAGTTTAAGTTTTAAGAAGAGTTGGACTTTTCGTGGGAACCCTCCTCATTTTAGCTTGGACCTATTTCAAAAGGACACATGTCTGTGTTGTTGGACTGCCAAACACATTTCATAGAAGATTTGGAAATTAATGAATAAATTAATTAATGTAATATTTTACACATTCACTGAATGCACTTGGTTTTACATCCTTAGAAACATTGTTATGAGAAGGACATGTTGGATGTCTCAAAAATCAAACAAAAAAATGTATTAAAAGGTTTTCTGCCTCAGTGAAAACAAAAATAGTTTCTGTTGAGATGGCGAAAATGAAGCAAAAGTGTTTTGGTTTTTTTGTGAAGTATGGTAGTGGTTTTTGCTCTGACTGTTGAAACTGTCATTTTGAAGTTCAATGAGGAAGTTTTGATGTTCAATGGTGAAAAACTGATATAACCAGTGTATGCTGGATAATCCACTAAATGAATCTGGGTTTTAGAGGGAGTATCATGAATATGGTGCTAGTTAGTCTTGGTCCTGTCTGAGTTCTTTTTCAGGGAAATTCAAAAAAAATGGGTTAATAGTTTATGGTATATTAGGGGTGGAAAGGACCCTGGGGGCTGATTTTTAATCTTCCACATCATTAAAAGGTGAGAGGAAATGTGTTCTGTAAAATTTTTCCTATTTCAACCTTTGGAAAGTTTTTTATGTTTGCAAGGTTGTTCATCCTCACAATGTTTAAATAAAGATAATGAAGATCTGTGTCCTAGATTAACATCAGTCATCATTACGTGTAAAAGAGCTGTCATTAACACCTTGACCTTTTCATTTATATGTTATTTTCTTTTTAATCTTACTCACATTCATCCCTGTCAACAGACCCGTGAATAGGTGTATAGGATTCAGTGGTTGAAAAATACCTTAACTTTCTTACAATTCTTACAACCACATTTTAAGCCCATGTTAATTTTCAGTAAATATTTGCAATTGTGTAATTTTCTCCTAAACTCAAGCATACGTCTTTAGATGTACACAGGGTAAATTTGACGGTTTAAGGTTGGAGCATGGAGTAGTTTGTTGTTCTTGAACACACTAAAGACCTCTCTAGTACCTCTCTTATTCATGATTTCTTATACTTGTGTTATATTGTTCAGTTACTTGCGAACACTTTTTTTGATTTGCCTTCACATGTGCACATACAGGGAATTTCTTAAAGTCTTTTGTTTGTAATTCAATAATTTTAACAGTTCTGCCATGCAGTCACCCTCGGGCCTCCATAAGAAAAGTCACCTTGTCCCTTTTTAAGCCTGGTTTGTTAATTCCTCACCTACTCGATCAATGAAAATATTTACCAGGGAGTTTATTCCAAACAATTTCCCTGTTGACTAAACTGAATTTTAAATGCAGAAATGTGGACTTAGTTCATTAAAAATGTTATGTAAAAAGCTTATTTCTTGTAGTTGTAATCAGGTTTCTGCAATGTTCAAAAAGAAGTACACTAATTGCTCTATATTTAAAATCAGCTCTGTTATGCAGGGGAGTATATCCTCAGCTTGGTTAATATAAATACTTGAAGACGTATACCTCTTGAACTTTGTCACATTTTGTCATGTTAAAGCTAACTTCAAACTCACTTCTACAAACCTCAGTAAAGTAATAATTTAGTGCAGAGTCGCCACCACATTTTACTTTTCATGCTGAGTATAGCATGTACATAGTGAGTGATGTTCACTGTTAGTTTTCTGCCAAGCATGGTGTATTGGATATTGTTATTTGTCTCATCTGACCAGAGCACCTTTTCTCTCATGTTTACTGTGTCCCCTAAATGGCTTGTGGCAAACTCCAAATGGAAGTTTTCATAATTGTCTTTTAACGATGGCTTTAGTCATGCTACCTTTGCACAAAAGCCAGACAAGAAGTCAGACAAGAGCAGCCAGGAGGCCTGTGCTTCCCTGATTAATACTCTTCTTCCCAGGCCTGTCAGTTTAGGTGGATGGCCATAACTTGGTATGGTTGCAGCTGTGTCACCCTTTTTCCACTTTTGAATGATGGACTGAAAAGTGTTCAATGTGATGTGCAATTTTTGGGAAGTTGTTTTATATCCTAAACTTAAAATACCCCAACCCTGCTTTAAACTTCTCTTCAACATTATCCCTGACCTGTCTGGTGTGTTCTTTGGTCTACATGATGTTTCTTCATAACTGTTTTCCAACAAACCTCTGGGGCTTCACAGAACTAATAATCATAATAACTTAGACTTTATTGATCTCACAATGGAGAAATTATCCTCTGCATTTAACCCATCCCTTAGGGAGCAGTGGGCTTCCATTGTACGGTGCCCGGGGAGCATTCAGGGGCTAAGGATCTTGCTCAGGGACCCAGAGTGGCAGGCTGTGGGATTCGAACCAGGGCACTTTTGGCCTGTCCAGGATGCAAATGCCCTGCTCTCCAACCACTAGGCCACCACTTCCCATTCTGCTGTATTTATCAATAATTTTAGTAATTATGTGACTTCTGATATACATTTTTGTACTGCAATTATGTTTTTTTATATTAAATAGGACTGAATAAAAAAACAAGCCATTTTTTTTATTTTTTTATTTATAAAAATATTTCCACTATGTAATTTTACTACCTTGCCTAGTTCTATTACGTACAGTCTTAATAAAATACATTGAAGTTTGTGGTTGTAACATGACAAAATATGACAAAGTTTAGTGAGTTTAAATATTTTTCAAGGTTTTGTATTATGATTACTTCTAGCACTCCTTCTCTTGGCCCCATTGTCCTTGGAATGTTCTCGTTATGCTCTTGCAAGGACCAAAGTGAATTATAAAGCCTAAGGCTGGCCCACACTGTGACATTTCAAAAATCGTACAGGATTCTGCAATCTCCATAACGATAGTACCTCAAATCAAACTGCATGAGGGGAGAATCCATAATGCATGACTTGTTGCTGCAACAGAATTGCATCAGACAGATTTGACAGAAATATCGGTCCATCAATAATTGGATTGCAAGTTACAGAAGTTATGGCACTTATTGTTACTCTGAAAAAAGGGAGAGGAGGAGGATGGAAAGCAGACAGTGTTGAAAGTGGTCGTAAACATCTGTTGGAGCAGCAGACATACTGAAAGTTTTCCTAGGAAATTTCTGACACTGCTTGATATTTGTAATAGTTTGTTTTTGGTCAGGAAAGCACTGTTTGTTTTGGGATTTTGGGTGAACAACCGCAGAACACGAATTTAGGCTCTTTACCAGAGAATTTTCTTTCACAATGAATAATTTTGGCTAAGACAGCCTATAATCGCACTTTGTGAACCCATCTTTAGTAACTCAAACTGAGGAATTATGCATGTTTTCTCATGTCTTTGTTACACATTGTGGGGAACAGCTGAAAGGTGATGATCAGATCCTTGTGAATTTTGTGCAGACCCATTCAATAAATTTGAATAGTATTGATTACTTCATTTATATCAGTAACTCAAGAAAAGTAAAAACCATTATATAGATTAATCACACACTGACTGGTGTTTACAAGCCTTTATTCTTGTTAATTATGATGATTTTCTGCTTACAGCTAAAGAAAACACGACAAGCATGCATTGTAGGCAGAATGAGTAGCACATTGTCAGAGCGAGAGCAGCATCAGCAATTTATTTTTTCCTTATGAAGAGTATTTAAAATAGGTCAACATTTCTTAATCAGTGCTCAGACCCCACCATCCAGCCACTTTTGTTAGAAAATGTAATAAAATGTAATCTGTGATTGTTCAATTAGACACAGTTCACATGCAACCCTAAACATGCAACATAAAACTTGGGGGGGGGGGGGGGGGCGGTTATGGGGCGGTTGGATATTATCTCCTGTGCATATATAATAGGAATTAATAAAGATTATGTCATTATGTCAATTTTCTTTGATCATGTTTCGTGTTTGAACTGTCTTTAACCAAACATTTGCCTCTCTATGTCTGTTGTCTTGTAGCACCAATGTGTGGTGGTCAGTTAAAAGGGCCCAGTGGTGTCATCACATCTCCTAATTATCCCGTTCAGTATGACAACAATGCTAACTGCACTTGGATCATCAGAGCAACAGACACGTCTAAGGTAATACTCACCTAAAATGAGATCCAAGCTGAAACCAGTTAGTATTTTAAATTAACTTTTGACTTTTTTTCTGTGAAAGTGTTGATTTGTGCTTTCAGCTGACAGAAAGCAAAGACAAGCTAAGTAATTGAACTGTACCTGTTGGAGAAGAGGATGCAGTTCACAAGACTCATTTTAGGGTTTTGACAGTTAATACATACACTTAGGGGTCTGTTCAGCAGGCCATGTGATCAAGTGAAACGTTAGAGATAAATAAATTAAAGAAGAAGTGACTGGATGTGAGCCAACAACAGACTGAGCAGGTTGTTAGAATTACCTGTGGTGGCACAAAGAGAGTGAATTGGACAGCAGAATAATGGAACGGTTTTAAGAGCATGCTTAGAGGAGAACATGAAAGTCTCATAGTCCTTGTATTTAGACCATTGACTTTGGAGTTGTGTTTAAAGCCATTCAGCTGCTCTTCTGCCAAATATCCCTCTCTAAACCGAACAACATAGTTTTACAATCGGTTCTCTTTTTTCACTGCAATGAGTGAGAGAGGCTGTGTGAAGTGAGAGGCAAAGCCTGTGTGAAGTGAGAGGCAAAGCAAGAAGGCAAGTCAGAAACAATACACTTCCACCAATGCCCAACCTCTGTTTGCAGCTATAGAAACACACGCTGTATACCCAGCAGGCTGCACATGGAAACAGATCCTGGTATTTTAGGGGGCCTCTTGCTTTGTTTAGTTTAGATGAAGATGGAACGAGGCTGTTCTTTCTGTTTACAGATGTAATGAGCTTCTATTCCTGTCCGTCTGCATAGACCCAGCCAGGGGAGGTGTTAGCTAAGGTACTTCAGAGGGAGCGGAATAGGACATGACAATGATTCCTCAAGGCCTAAATTCAGCTTCAAGGCATCATGACAAATGCAGGTTGAAGTTGGTGTTCTTGAAGATACCGAAAGTTTCTTTTTTGAAGTCTTTAAGATGTTAAAGCAGCGTTGTTTTCTATTACGAAACACCATTTGAGATTTTTTGAGGTTTCAGAGTCTTGTTTGCAACTATCTATATGGTTTCAAGAGCTTAATGCAATATGAAACGAATTTACTGTAAAGCATCAAAAAGTGTTTGGCTTCAGTAAGTTCAGCTCTATGTAGAATTATTTAAAGAATATGAAATGATGCATCTTGGAAGATTCTTTGGAAAGCTTTCCTGTTCAGAGCCATTACAGCATAGGAATGAAGTGAAATACTATGAATGTTTTGTTAGATGTTGTGACCAGCTAATATCTGTCCTCTTTATATATTTACTTTGTAATCAATGAAACTTAATGTCTTGGATAAACAGTGCATAACTATCAAATGGAAGAAAAACAAAATATGTTTTTTGGATTCAATACTTTATAGAACCACCAATTACAGGACATTTCCTTTCACTTCAGAATTTTTCTCTACTTTGTACTGAAAGGCCTCATTAAATCCCAATAAAACACACACTAACGTTTGTGGTTGGAATGTGACAAAATTGAGGAACACTCTCTTAGGGATTTGTCCTAACAGCATGGCCTTTTACACAATAATAAACAAAACAATCATCAACATGCACAGTATTCTAAATTTAAGCTTGTTATTCTTCTCTTTCACACTTTCAGTTTGGGCTGTTTCTCATGACTGCCTCATTGCTAAGTGTTTTTTTTTTTTGTTTGTTTTTCCGTTAGCGTTTTTCTCTCCTCTTGACTTTACTTGTTGGCTAACAGATGGGAGATGAGTTTGTAGTATGGAACTCTATTTATCGAGCGATCTGACCTATTTTGGCAACACATCATCAATCTTTTCTCTCCACCTTGGCAATTTTCATTACGCACAAGGTTTAACATAGAACAGACTGCAATTTGCATTTATATAAGCTTTTCCATTAGGCCTTGCTCTCTCAGCCTTCTGAAAATATTAGGAATTTGTCGGAAATCAGGAGCACCCAATATAATCTAGGAGACAAAATATTCTTCTGTTTTTTTGTTATATGCCTATCAGGTCTATTATTCTCTCTCTTGTTACTGGTTTCTATTATTGGTTAATTAATGTGTTCGTCCATGCTTAGTATAAAGGTGTTGACGATGATGTGCTGTGTTTTACGCTCAAAAATCTACCATCTAATATAAACAAATTTCCTAACTTTTTGTAAGCTTTTAAAAAAGGTACAGTGCCCTGCAAAAAATATTCAAACCCTTGTACATTTAGAGATTTCTTTTTTATATTTTATTAAAATTTTGTGTGATAAACCAGCACAAAGTAGTTAATAATTGTGAGGGGAATGGTAAAGTGCAGATGATTTTCTAAATTTTTTACAGATAAATTGTTTTACAGCCTATAACAGGATTTCTTTTAGAATTTTGCCCCATGTTTCAGCTGCAATCATCTTCTCATCCAATCTGAGTAACTTCCCTGTCCCTGCTGAAGAAAAGCATCCCTACAGGATTGTGTGTTCCAGGTGATGTGTGTTGTTAGATGTCCCTGAGCGTTTTACTTGTAGGCCAAGTTCAATTTTGGTGACAACTCAGCAGTAGAATAGTAATTCTCCTTTTAATTTTGGATGATGGATTAAACATTACTGAGATATTAAAAGCTTGGCATATTGTTTTATAACCTAACCTTAAACTCAGTGACATGCGATGGGGTTCATGATGAGGTGACGCGCCAACTCCTCTGGAGTCGGATGCATAAATAGATGGCCTGTGATGCCTCCCCTGACTGCACATCACTGTTTAAACTTTTCATCCACATTATCATTTGCCTGTCCTTAGCTTTCAGGGTGCTGTTTGTTCCTTAATGTTCTTCAACTGACCTCTGAGGCCCTCACAGAATAGTTGTATTTATGCTGACTTTATATTGCATAGAGTTTTACTACATTTACTATTCTAGTGACTGCTGAAATCAAAAGAATGTCCTGGATTTTATTTAACAGCTTATTTGGGTGGGGGGGCGTTATTTGCAAAACTCCACATCACAGTTTCACACTATTTTGTGTTGGTATATCACATGAGATGCAGATAAAAACATTGAGTTTGCGGGTGTAATGTATGAAAAATGAAGAAATATTCAAGAGTTAAGTGTATATGTGTTCAGTCTTTTAATGCTGCTTTTAAGTGTGACAATACTGGGCCTTAAAATTACTGACTACTTCCTGTTCCTGTTTTGTTTTATGTCTGATAAGACATCAGATATTTAATTAGTGGGAGAGAATTCATTAGGACCATATTCAAAGTGAGGTGTAGAAAAGCATACTTAATGAGTCATCTGTTTTATAAGACAAACTAGGATCGTATATATGCAAAAAAAAAAAAAAAATAGAAACCCAAACATTGTCCAAAAAAGAAGGGAATTAGTAAAACAAAATAGAGCTTTATACGCAAGTTGCACAGCTGCATCATAGGTGTCCACTGCAATGTGTCTGAAAAATATTCAAATGAGACTCTTGAATGATGGATTGATGGACGGGGGCATTGGGAATCACAGATGGAAGGAGGTCTCTACTCTGCACCTGATCTCAGGATCATTCAAGCATCTGTCAGTAATGACTCTCTGGGCGATATCTCTGCTGTTGTCTAGGTGATCAAGCTGACATTTGAGGATTTTGACCTGGAGAGAGGGTATGACACCCTGACGGTGGGTGATGGTGAGCTTGTGGGGGACCAGAAGACCATTTTCCACGTGTGAGTGCCTCCTCTTTGACCTTCATCTTTTATGCCTCTAAATTTTCCTTAGTTTTTCTTTGTCCTTTGGGATACAAGTGATTTCTGCTCTGCCAAATGTGTTTCAGTGCTGTTCATCCTGTTCTCTCTTCATCTTTGTTCTGTGTTGTAGCACTTGCTATTACTTTTCCTGTACCACCTCACACCCAGGAGTAGCCCACTCTCTTCCTTTGCCCCTAGCACTTATTTCTCATTGGTACAGTTTCTCCTTTATTTCATCAGCAGATGATGCAGTAGGGTATTAAAAATACATGTTGCACTACATTGTCAATCAGGACTCTTTCCAGTACTAAAAGCAGCGCAACAGCAATGTGGTGCAGCTTTGCAAACAGCATATTGAAGCTCCCTTATGGAGTTCGTACCAGCAGATATCCTATTCACAGGATGTTTTTATTAATTGTGCTGAAATTTATCATCTTAATAAAGTTTTTATTGATCAGTTTTTATTTGAGTCTGCCTGACTGTTGGGAGTCAGGAGGAAAGAGGATAAATGTAACAGAAGTTTATGAAGGGAGTATTGTCAGATGTGTGAATTGCTTCCACAGTTTAATATTTTTGTCTAGGTAGGCATCCAGTTACCGCACAAAACGTTTGTTCACAGCAATCAATTTGTAGTGAAGAGCTTACCTGCTTCCATAAACCTCTTCAGATCATGAAAACCTAGTTAGTAATTTAGTTATGGCATTCTTGCACCCAAAAAAGTAGGAGTTTTGGTGCAGCTATCGGTGCTATTAATCCCATGATTACAGTTTGTAGAGAAGAACTCTGCAATTTGCAATGTATTATATTCTTTGACTTGATGTCAAATTCAAGAGACTTCACCACATCAAACCTGTGCTGACTAATAGGTGTTGAATGAAATTGTTACATGATAAGTAAAGTCTTACTCCTTGGTTTATATACAGGGATGATGTGAAAAAGCAAATTTGTTTTTACAAGCAAGTCTTTCTAAGTAAAAGTAAGAGAAGGGAGGTTTGTGAAATTATTAGTAGGAATGATTTCCTTACCTGTTAGAGAAAGATGTCAAATCAGAGTTACATTGTAGAAAAGTAAAGAAATTGTCAGAGCAGTGGGACAGCAGCTTATGTTAACAATTTAAAATGATTCATACTGAGAATGTTGGGGTATAACACTATTTTTGCAGATATTAACCATCTACACTCTCACAAGAAATTGTTAGATTTGTTGTTGTTTTTTCAGCCAGACAACCTCTCTGTTACTATGCAAAGTTATCAGTCTGCTAGGATAATTTTCCAAACTACTAGAAGACCTGGAAAAACACAAGAGGGGGGGTGTCAAACTCCAGTCCTTGAGGGCTGGTGTCCTGCACCTTTTAGATGTGTCCCTGGTCAACATACCTCAATCAAATGGCTAAGCTGCCTCCTCAGTATGCAGTCAAGTTCTGCAGGGTCCTGCTTGTGAACTAATTATTTGATTCAGGTGTTAAGGAACTGGAGTTTGACACCTGTAGCCTGATGCAAATAAATGGTTTTACTCCCCTCTTGACGGACTTATAGCAAACTGAGTTATAGCTGGGACACAGCCAACAGCCTACACCAGCACTACTTCTTATAGTAACACTCTTTTTGTTACTATGTTATATATACTACATAGCAACACATTTATTTGCTCTTTTGTGAATGTATAGATGTTCAAAATCTGCTATTGTAGAGTTGTATCCCACAGATTTTGAACATTTTCAGTTTTAGTTTTTTTACATTGCTGAGATCTTGCTCGTTGTGATTATTCGCTCTGAGTATTTCTTAACTTTTATGACATCCACAAGGAAACAATTACTGATAATAAACCCACAGATCCTCACTTGAAAAAGTATACTGGAGTGTACTGTGATATACAAAGATAAATGAAAACACTTCAAAAATGTGACTGGAAAGGTGGTTGTAACAGGAAAAAAAATAGTTTTAGAAATATTAAAGTAGTAAACAAACCATAAATATTTAGATTCTGTTGTTGATTTAGTTTCAGCTTAATGCAATTCTGTGAGTCAAGTCATGCAACATGAACTCATATTACATTCAGAATTTAGTTCCTGAAATATAAACTGGAAAAGGATGGGAGTTGCAAGTGCAACCTTATTTCCCAGGAGCTACTAAATATTTATCCCCCTCCCACATGTTGAAAAAAAAATACCAAACATACTCTTTTAAAAGGGTAAAAATTAAACATAAAGCTGAGTTCTCTATTCTCTGTATTCCATCACTAAAATTAGAGCCGTTAATCACTTACTCTGCGGCTATATGCTTCCTAATTAGAGCTGGGTGGAATTACTATTCAAATAGGATTAAATTACTTCTGTGACATTGACTGATCTTGCCTTCATTTTCTACTTTCTTGTCCCCAGCTGTTTTGCATAAAGGCTTTGAAATTTCTCAGGTTGGAGTTTCTCATAAGAGCTTTAAAGTTCACTAGTTTTGTATGTAACCTAAACTTTAATATTTTCCTTTGGTGGTCGAAAGGATGCAGGAACAGTAAGTTCTTGAGCTATTAAAGTTACAGCAATTTCATAATAAAATAACTGTCACTGAAATACATTCACGTCTTACACATCATTCTGTCTCAATTTGTGTATTTGACCTAACTATGGAAAAAAAATATGTGTTAATCATTTTGCAGCCTTTCTGGTACGACAACCCCAGACCTTGTGGTGAGCACTAGTCACCAGATGTGGCTAAACTTCAAAACAGATGATACCAGTGGCTCCCTTGGATTTAAAGTCACCTATGAGGGTAAGGATGGATGTCTGTAGGATTGATTAGCATCACTAAACAGTCAAACTGTGTTTAGCTTGATTCTTTGGCCTGACTAAGGTTTCTAATAATTTAATACCCGGTCATTTATTTTAAAAAAAGTGCGTATTTGTTTACATAAAATAAACTGACAACTTTGAATCGATTTTTTTTTTGTTTCATGTTTATTTTCCACCCTTAAACATTTAATTTTCATCCACAGCCATGGGGAAAAGATATTAAGACTATTGACACTATCATTGGAAAACTAGCTTCCTCTACCGGACTTAAGAGAGAAAATAGCAAGCAGGTGCTTCTGGTTAAGCACTTGATCATTTGATCATCAGTGTGACCGCCTTTATAAAGGCAGGGTTTCTTACACTTACCTGCTCTGAAGAAAAAATAAAGAACATAACCAGTGGCCTTAGGATAGGAATTGTGGCTGCCCAACAATCCAGAAAGAGTTATAAGGCATTTTTAAACAATGTCAAGTCCAAAACCCTGAAGTGAGAAAGAATATTGACTAGTAGTGAAAGGCAGGAGTGAATTATCCCTCCAAAATCTATCCAATGTCAGACTCTGAAATTATCAGAGAAAAATCCGACAGCTCCACCTCAGACTCTGGAAAAGAGAGAACTTGTAAGACATGTTTGTTAGGGGAAACAAATGTGAGGGCATCTGTCCCAACAGCTGAAGTTTGGCAAAACCCAGTAAATATGATTCACAGTAATTCCTGCATAGAAAATAATCAGGATGTTGAAATTACATATGCCCCTTTTCCACTGGCTCGATTTGGCCCTACTCGACTCCACTCAGCTTGCTTTGCAAGTCTTTCCATTACAGTTTTTTCCGTACCGGTACCTACTTTTTTGGTCCCTGCTCCTGAGCAAGTAGGGCCGGGGCTGAGTAGAGACTACATGTGATGTGACCAGACTGCTTTCACTGATTGGCCATGGGAGGAGGAGAAATGAGAAGGTTTTCGTTGAGACAGTGCAGGGAAAAGTTAATAAAACTTAAGAGCAACTACAATAATATTAAGGACCACAGTGGCCAGAGCAGGTCAAACATGTAATTTTACCATTTACAGATCATAAACCATGCCTGAAGGCTGACATTTTCCCCAAAACACTCAAAACAAAACCACCATGAAACGTGTTTGGTTCGGAAATTTATTTACGGTCCTTTTAGCGCACCAGCGTCTGCAGGAGGAGGGAGCAGGCAGAGAGCAGCTGCCCGTAATCAGACTGTCTGCCTCGGATCAAACGGGAGAAAAGCCCCGGTGAATCCGCAGAGCACGAATATCCAGCCTTAAAGTAATTTCACATGGTTTTGCTCTTTAAAGTTCTTGTGCTCGTTATCGCTATGGCTGAAACAAAAACTTCCTCATAAAGCCCAAAATTGTAACTTCTTCAGGCAAACTTTTGAGCTTCACCATCGAGACAGTAGCTTCTCTCCTCTCTGCTTCTCATGCCACAGCCCCCTCACATCAGAACCCCTGAGACTTATTTTATAAGTTCTGGCTGAGCTGTAGCTGTTTTTATCATTTCACGCAGATTACTTTAATGTGACAATGTAACACAGTAACATTAAAAGCAGCATAGCGCTCTACACTCCTGGCTGGAGGCGGGGCTTCAGTTGCCATCAGTTGCCATCAGCTGTTGGGGGGTCAGTGGAATAGTGGTGCAGAGGCGCACCGCCTAAAACGAGCCAGTGGAAAAGGGGCAATAGTCAAATTCTAAAACTCAACCCAATTATATGCTGCAGTGGAGCTTTAAGAGAGCTTTGCAAAAATAATCGGCTGTAAATCTCAATATTCTGAGGAAATGTTGTCCAAAGCGCTCCTGAATAACTTCATAGACTGATAAAGGCCTATAAAAACTACTTCAAGTGATTCATGCTAAAGGTGGGTTTACAACAAGCCATTTTTTAGAAAACTTTGCGAGCCAGAATGTACATGTGGATGACTGTTTTATGAAAGGACCATGGCGTAGGGTGAAGCCATGATTGTTACTGCTCTGATCCACCAAGCATGGCAGTGACAGCCGCAGAAAGGTTACTGCAACCACGGGTTAGAAAGATTTGCAGCTCGAGGTTGTTTTATAGCTTGTTTTTTTTTTTTTTTCTAATACATTAGCAATTTTGGACACTTCCATTTCCAAATGACTGTAAAAGCTGAGATAATCATAACTGAAGCCTATTTTGCCTTTCTTTTAATTTAACAAGCTTGAGTTTAGGTCCCAAAACTTATTGAACAGAAAGGCACTGTTTTTTGTGTAATGAAACCTTTCAGAATAAAAAAAAAAATGATCCTGGTAATTAAAGGCCTTTGATCTCCACTGGCCACATTCATAGAATATAGTGAAAATGAAGAACTTCAAACGTAACACAGGCCCAATGGATCTCTTAGAACCTGACTAAATATTTTTGTTGGGTTTAACACTCTCTTTGGCAATAATAAGCTATAAACTGATTTTATTCATTGCTAGAATCATGTTTTATGCATTGACGATTAATGAGTTCAAAAACAGCCAGATGGACTTTAATTCATTAGTATCAGATATTTGGCCCAGTGCCTCATTCCAGGGTCATTGCTCATAATTGTCATTATGTCTTGTTGCATAATGTAATACAATTTATCATATAAGCTAATGTGAATGAGTTTTTGTGAAAAAGTGAGACAGCCTGAGTATATGAATTGTGTATCCACTGTTACTGTATGAGGTTTCTACCAGAGGCTTTATTTCTTTGTGTAGGTCTGCTATTCTCTCTGAAGCACAGCAAGTGTTTTTCTTGTCCAAATGTTCGTATTTTATCAGTAAAAATAACAGAGAAAGTGGAGCAGCATATTGAACAAAAGTGTAATTAAAACAATGAGTTCTACCTAATGAAGGGGGAAGAAACACTTTGGAACACTTCACCTCCTAGATAGGAGCAGCCAAAATCTTATTTGCATTTTCAATTACTTGTATTTTAAGCCTGATCATCAGGTTTAGTTGCAAATACAGTCAAACCAGCATACACAACTTGCTATGCATTTTAGTCAAGGTCAATTCCCTAAAATGTAGAGACCTGTTTGAGAATGTTTGGTTCAGCACAGGCGTTCCTTCTGAAAATGTAATGCTTACAAAGATGATAGGTGTTAATGCAGGTAAGCAAGTTTATAGGAGAGACAACCGCCTTAAAACTTTATAATAACAGTGAAGGAGAGTGATTTGATTAGGCAGTATTTATTTATATCTTAGAACAACTTCTAGTACCATGCATAAAATATTTGGCATAAAGAAAACATAATTTTTTCCCTTTTTTATATTTTTACAAGTGTGATTTATAGGTGTTGTTTTGTTTGAGATGTGACTTCTTTAAAAAGTTACACTTTCCCTCAGGATCACCACAAAATTCATCCTCCATGTTAACGTGACTACCATGCTGCCCCTTAAATGAGACCACCTTAGGTCACACGGATTCAGCACAGGCCTTTCTAAAAAAGTAATGCTTAGCAACAAGATAGGTATTAATGCAAGTAAGCAGGTTCAAAGGAGAGTCAAACAGTTCAGAAGTTATAATAATAGTGAAGGAAAGGGTTGACTCAGCGGTATTTTTTAAAATCTTAGAGCAACCACTTGAAATGCTTGAGTGTGACTTTATATTTAACACAGCTGAGTAAAATAGAAGTAGACTTTAACTTGATCTGTTGACAGATTTTTTTCAAGTGTTTGATTCTGTGCTGTTATTTAATTTAATGGGTCCATCATTAGGGACATAAAAAAAAAACAATCAGTCATACCTAAGCACTGTAAAAATAAATTGTTAATAAATCTTGCAAAATAAATTTAAAAGGTAAACAATCAACAGTAAAGTCTATCGGCTAGGAGCTATCAAATGGAAAGAGTTTTTAAAACCTACAAACAATAGAAAACATGCAGGCTATCACACCAATTAAATGTCAGTGCACTGTTTCATACCTAATCAGAGCATAAAGCCTGTTTAAAGAAATTAGCTTTTAGAGCTTATCCATTTTTAGAGCAGCAGTCTGATCCTGACTTCTGAGACAATTTCACTTAAAACATTATAATGTTCTTTGGTTTTAGGCTGTGACTGAAAAACCCTATCTTGGTTTTTGTTTTTTAGCTTGGACCTAGAAACCTGCAAAACAAGTTCAATAAGGTCCTCAGTTTCTTTGTTTTAAATATTGTTAAGGTGCAAAAATGGTGTAGCTGCTACAAGATTAATGAGTCATTTTATGCACTACTGGGTTGATGTAAAATATGACAGGAAAATTGTTTCTCATCTCTTTTTGTTCTAACTATTAAGTGATGTTTTGAGTGATGTGCCAGTGACATAAAATTTTTATGATAAATTCAATTACATTTATAGAAAGGAAACATTGGTAAAATATTTCAAGAAGTAAATTTATGCCACTGAAATGAACAATTGTTGAGATATATGGACATAAATTTCACTAAAAAGGCACTTCCAGACTACTCTTTTGCTCTCTTTTTTAACGTAGAAGGGGAACTCTGGCACTTAAACTAACTGCTGCTACAATGGCCAGCAACACAGACAGCAGTAGAAAATCTGATGTTCCTTCAGATATATTTCAGTCACTGTCACAGGGAGATGAACCAGAGTTAGGAGAAAAAAGTCAGCGGTCATCAGATGGCAGAGCACAAGTGCTGCGTCGTGCTGAAGGCCAATTTGACCAGAGTCTATTTTTGCCGGATGCCGGAGCACAGCCGGAGTCAATATGCATGAATACCACATACCACACCAACACAAAAATGGATGAGCACTATATCTGGATTTCTAAATAATTCACTAAAGACGGACTAAATCTCGCTATACAAATAACTACACACGTATTTATATATACACGTGTATATATTAGCAATTGTTTACACTAGATCAATTATTTGAATCACTGGCCTATATACATTTAATAAGGCCTTCTAAACTGAACAATTAAACATTGAATGCACCAAACTAAGCAACAAATGTATCTTCGCTGCACTCAGAATGAGTTGTTTTGGACCTGCTAGGCATTTATCACTGGCTTTTATTGCGCGATCTGTGTGTACTTCTTGGAGCACCTCCGGGCTTCACAGCGGACCAGAGCAGTGGTTGTAAATCAGAAGGGCGGAGAAGTTCGTGGCCGGACCAGACTGGACCAGAGCAGATACAGTGTAAAACCAGGGTTACAGTATATACGGCACTGAGTGAAACAACTGGAGGCAAAATGAGCAGCATAGAGCAGTAGCCGCAGACGCTTGGGATGATTCAAGATCTAAAGATACTACCTGGTGGGTTTTTTTTAACCTTATATTAGAATCTTTAGAGAAACATTTGTTTAAATATATCATATGAGCGTGTAATTTATCGTTTTTTAATTATAATAATCTTGGATTATCATTATTATTAATATTATTATTAATAATAAAATAATAATTTTATAATAATAATTCCGATGTTTAATTAACAACAATAACTGCCCATATCTAAATGTACTTTTGTGAAAAGGAAGTGTTCTTACCTGCTGAGCCTTGATCCGTTTAGCAACAGCAACTGACAACCTTTTCTTTGGTGATCTTTTAACATCAGATGAACTGAACAACGTGGCTATAGCATCTCTTTTCAACATTTTCCTTCGTCTGTGAGATATTCCGACCTCTGACATGGTTTCTCTTGTGAATTCAGAGGTTTCTTGTTCAAAGCAGTTTGCTGAATAGTCCTCTGATCACAACTGGCTGTGCTTGGTGGTACCAGCCCACCTGTCCCTCTTCAGTTTTCCAGCTCTGATCCAGGCATCTCTGATCCTCTACACTTCCGCAAAGTAGTGCAGACTAACAATATTAAAATGTTTTCTTTCAATTTCTGTATTTGTGAAAAAAGCGTGTCACAGACACTTTAATTCATCTGTTTTTTCTTGCACAAACACACAATAAAATTCATATTAAAGAAAGGCGCATGTTTAATTGCGTCATATTGCCTGATGTTGTGATTGCAGGGACCCATATGGAAAACATGCATCATCTGTGTATTGGAGTGTTTCTCTGTGCGACTTTTTCACAATTGCATAAGTGTGTACTAATAAATTGTTTGTTTGTTTGTGTTGTTTGAGACATGGCTTCTGTCAAAACTCACACTTTCCCTCGGGATCACCCCAAAATTTATCCTCATCACCCATTCATGTAAATGTGACCATCATGTTGCCCCTTAAACAAGACCAACTTAGGACAGCCATACCGAACTAAAAATGTGTGTCCTAAATGATGATGGTCATCTGGGTTGAGCATAGATTTATACAAAGAATAGGCCTGGGTTTGATTTAAAAACATATTAGGCCCTGCCATCTTTTCCTGGATGGATGAGCTTATTCGCTCTGTGTATAGATGCCGCGATGGGTTGCCTCAGCAATTCTTTTTGCAATCTTGAAGAACAGGAGAGTAGAGAGAAGAGTGAGTGAAAGAAGGGACGGTCCATTATTTTAATAATGAAATTTGCCAAGAGGTGTGTTTATAAAAGGTGTGGATGTGTTTGTGTGTTAGTCAGAAAGTGCTCACGTCAACTTCCCAACTGAGGTGAGAACATTCATCACTCAGAAATCAAACAGATACACTTGCAGTCAGAAAAGGGTCAAAACTGTAGAGGGAAACAGAGAGATGTTTACACATTAAGGACAAAATTTTAATGATTTAAAAGTTGTTATTTTTATATATGTTATATTTCTATAACAACATAAGCATGTATTTGCTAAACTAAAAAATTGGGCTATAAGTTTACATTTCAAGAAGCTAAGATTTGGAAAAGCAGTTTTTTTTTTTTTTTACTAGTAAAGCTCAGCAAATCCTAGTTACTGTACTATTTGCATAATAAAAAACATGTATCAATCGTTAGACAATTATTGGATGCGTTTTAACCGTATCATGTCAGGATCAAGACAAATGTTTAGATGTGTCCTGTTCTTCCTGTAAAATAGGCACGCCACTAAAATAACTAGTACATTTTAATGTATTTTATTGTATTTTTCTTCAACACATGAAGCATTACATTTAATTATTCAATTGTTCTTGAATAAGTCCAAATCTCTTTGAATCTTTAGTTTGGCCTTGACTTAATAGCCTAATATGTTTCAAAATGTGTGCACGTGTCTGTACAGAGATCGACCAAGGCAGTTGTGGAGATCCTGGAGTCCCAGCCTATGGCAAACGGGAAGGAACTGGCTTTCGTCATGGGGACAGGCTGTACTTTGAGTGTCTGCCTGCCTTTGAACTTGTGGGAAAGAAGAACATCACCTGTCAGAAGAACAACCAGTGGTCCGCTAAGAAACCCAGCTGTGTTTGTAAGTTCTTTCTTTGTCAGATTTGACAGTCTTTTATTTGTGAATTTGTAACCACTAACGTGGGTGAATAAGAACTGTGCAGATAAGTACAGGGACAGCTGCATCATAAAGAACAAGATTATCCTCACAGTTTGTCTTGCAAAGACGGTGGATTTAGGAACAATAGGGAGGGATTATTAGTTAATTAACTCAATAAACAACAGACAGAAAACGAGAGTTTGATGATGAGAGGTGTAGAAATAGAGAGCTGACTGTGCAGATAGTGTTCCCTGTTTCATAATTAAAGAACAATAAGATGGACAAAAAGAAAATCTGAAAATCTTGATGAAACATAGTTAATTGGGCTTAATATTATGACTATTTTGTTAACATTTAATTAACAAATAGTCATGTTTATGGAATAAATACAGATCTTTATTGTTGTGATGTTTGTCTGTCCCATAGAAAGGGCATGCATTGTCCTGCGAAAGTACAAGTGGCTCTTAGATTTGTCCACCTTTTGTTAAATTTCATCCACAATCTGAAAAACAATAAAATTTATCTAGACTTAATGTAATAGACCAATATTACATGAAAGAAAAACATATTTGGCTTAAGATCTGAAATAAAAGCTTTAAATTGTATGACAAGCATTTGTATTTAGCCCACCTGAGTCAATGCGTGATACAAACGTTCACTGTAGTTTAAGCAGCTTATCTTTTGGGGAATATCTCCAACAGTTATACTCATCTAGAGACTAATTTTTCTGTCTCTTTTTTTGCAAGATTAGAAGAGAGCATATGTAAATAGCAGTTTTGCCTCAGATTGTTACACCAGGTGGAAGATGTGTTCAGGGTGATTGCGTAAAATGTGAGCAAACTCCTTCTGTGTCGGCAGTCCTCTGTAGGGGATATGTGCCAATATATTCAATATTGTTTTAAACATCTCCACAACTCTATTCATGATCTGTGTGGTATGTTCGCAGTGGTCTTCATTATTCTGTTGGTGCCCTAATGTTCTCAAGCAAACCTCCAAGGGCTTCACAGAAGGGTACACAGTTGGATGCTGTTTACTTATTAGGTCACTTTTGAAAGAAATCGGTGGCACAGAGTTTATTTGGGGGTATTAAATTAAAGGAGGCTGAATACAAATGCACCCCAAACATTACCAATTTTTATATGTAAAAAAAAATTCTCCTTTTTTTTGACTACTTAAGTATGCACCACTTTGTGTTGGCCTATCATTACAAATCCAGGGAAAATTTGTTAAAATTCATAGTTGTAATGTGGCACTGAATGTGCTTTTTCTAGCCACTGCTGGTTAGAAATCAGTTTTAAAAAAGTCCAACAATCCCCTTAATCTCCAGCAGGCGTGGATAGGGATGGGTATCTTTTCACATTTGAACCGATACGGTACAAATGCCCGGTACCTGGGAATCGGTATGGGTACTCAGTCGTACCAGTTTTTGGTAATTTTGTGTGGTAATAAATGTTGATTTATTTAATAATAAAATCTGAAAATTTTCAGTTTAACATATTTATTTCTCAATATATAAACTTTAATGAACATGTCAAAACAACATCCAGCTGTTTCTATTGTAACATCACAGTTGTTTTAAACATTTCTTCTCCCATGTTGCTGGCTGCTGACGACGAGTCACTAACGTATGCAGGTGTGCTAACTATGCCAAATGCAGGAGTTGTACCCCTAAATCTGAGACGAAAATTGTGCACTCTTTAGCCTTGAAAAAAATTATGTGCTTCACCAGGTGCTTCCTTAGATTAGAAGTATTCCGGCCGCTGGCCTTGCGCTTTGCATCACAAATATTGCAGTGAGCGCAATCTGCATCGCATTGTGAAAAGTGGAGCCATACTTTCGAGCACTTTCTATCAGCCATGTTTTGTTGACTTTAGCAGCGACTACTGACGTCATTTAATTTATGCTCTTGTGTGTGCAATGCTGTGTTCCATTCCTGCATGGAAAATCCCCCTTCTCTTCCTTCCACTCCCTCAGTGTCACAGTGATGCGTTTAGGTACCAAAACATGGTACGTTTGATACCGTGGTACATGGTACTTGGTAGTACCGTCGGAATTTTTTCGGTACCTATAAAAGTACCAAATTTGGTACCCATCCCTAGGTGTAAATACCACATGGACATAATTGTCAGTTTTCAGATTATTTTGTTCAGGGCCCCCACACATGGCTGTTGCCATTAAAAGGCGTTCACTGGACTTTGCTCAGATCAGGTAATAAGACCTGAGTGGTAGGGAGAAAACTTGCCACTTGTTGCTTTGTTGCAAAATACTGTGTTTGTAGAAATATTGGGACAACTAAGTTTTTACATGTTTCTAGATTTTTATGGACTTGGCCTATATTGCCTTCTCGCATAAATTGCTTAAAGATTTTTTTTTGACTGAATTATTTAGTCATATAAAGCCTTTCTCAGAAATTTACACAATCCTTACCCAACTCTGTCTAAAACGTCTCAGCTGAAAGGTTGAAATCAATGCAAGTTTTATTTTTCTTATATTCTGAGATTATGTTAGATTGATGTTGCCGTCACTGTGTTTGTGCCTATGCTACAAAACAAGAAATCAGTGGTTATTGTCATGGGGCTTGAAACTGAATTTCCTCTCTGAATTATTAGGTGTTTTCAGTATGTTGATCTTCAGGGTGAATTTCTACAATTCAAAGAAATGAATCCAATTTTATTGTCTTCTAGTCAGAGAAAGAAAGTAATAGGATATTTTCTGTGTCCTTGGTTATTGTGTTTTATTTCTTCCTCATTTCTACTTCTTTTGTTTGTTTTATGCCTCTTCTAGTTTCCTGCTTCTTCAACTTTACTACTCCATCTGGGGTGCTGCTTTCTCCCAACTACCCTCAGGAATATGGGAACAACATGCACTGTGTGTGGCTCATCATCACCAACCCTGAGAGCAGAATCAACTTGGCCTTCAATGACCTTAGCATGGAGAAACAGTTTGACTTCCTTTCCATTAAAGATGGCGGAAAGGTTCTGCTCAATTATGTCTTATTTTTCTCAGTTACTTATAATAGCTCTAAGCGTCACTTCTTGTGCTGATCTGTAGATCTTTTTTTGTGTTAAGGAAAATCACTCTGTGTAGCTATGACTACAAGCCAACCATTCTGGCTAAATATTTAAATCTGTGAATGATTTTCTTCTGTTTCTTCTTTCTGCAAACTGGATGTCTTTGGTCTCATCACAAAATCTTTATCTGTCCTTTCTCAGGCTGAATCTCCCATTCTGGGCACCTTCTCTGGAGATGCCCTGCCTCCTCCCATAACAACAAGCGGTCATGTGACGCGACTTGAATTCCTGACGGACCATACTTACACAGACAGAGGCTTTAACATCACTTTTACTAGTAAGTTTCACCTAACGGAAGATAAAAAGAAGTCAAATGTTTTGTCTCAGGCTGTTGTATGTGTGTGTCTGTATTAGTACATGTGCCTGTAAGTTGTCATCCCACATGTCACTGTACCCTGTCTCTCTTTTACTGGATAAATTGTTTCCACATCCAAAACACAACCTTTATAGTCCGACAATATGGTAAAACCCATGTCTAAACAAACACAAAACATCAAATAAAAATAAAAAGTATAATATTCTTATCTGACGCATGGTGACAGTGCTCATGATAATCCATTTTTGTTAACAGTCACCTTTTAAGGAAAGTGAACATGATTTTTGTAGTCTGACGAAGTAAAAACTGGTCACATGCTGTTAAACCCATTTCATGGATATACTGCACTCTGAGAGTTTTGGCAGCATTAATGTTGTTTTTGTTGTCTCTGCACTACTGTACCGTGAACCTGAATGTTGAATTTACCCATATCCCAGAGAAATATTGATCTAAAGATTCATACAACACTGCTTTGTAGACATTTGATTCTTGGCTGTATTTATGTCAATACTTATACAATACAGTACCTTATAATGTATAAAATCCCTTAAAACTTGTCATATTTTGGTATGTTACAACACAGACTTCAATTAACTATTGTGTTTATATGTCACAGACATATAATAACAACGTAGAGGGAAAATGACATGCATTTCAATAATAATATGAAAAGTGTGGCATTTGTATCCAGCCCACTTTCTCTGATACACCTTAATAAAATCTGGTGCAAGCAGTAGTCTTTAGAAATCACCTAATTAGTAAATAGAGTGTCCTGTATGTAATATTCTTGGTAAGAATACAGTTGTTCTTTGAATTTCTCAGAGAGATATAGGCTAAACAAAATGTTAGTAATTATTCTGGGAAACAACTGTTTTCCCAGCATAATGACTAACATATTTTTGCATAGGTTCTGTGATGACCCGAGGAATCCAGATGGTTTAAACCTGACCAGCATCTCAGAAATTTAGCCCAAGACAATTTTGTGTAATATAAACAATCAAAACAATTTTAAAATCTATGCTTTTACACTCCGGGAGGCAGTGTAGTGATTCAGGGACCGGTTTAATGTGATCCATTTTACTGGTGTTGGTTTGGATTTTGGCTGGTTCATTTTGGATGAGCTGTAGCGCTTTGATTGATTTTTTTTTTTTTTTTTTTTTTTGTCTAGATACCATCACATTATTCTAACCTACTGAAAATAAAAGAATGCACAAGTTTTCTCCGTGCTGTTTTGATAGGAAATCCTTTATTATGGCAATGTTTTGAGGGTTTTCTAGGCTTATTTAATATTAGACTTTATATGGTTGTTAAAATTAAGATCTGGATCCATAATGACATTTAGGCTTTTGTATATTCTGCACCCTCATTAAAGAGTATAAGAGCGCTGGTTTTTAACCTTGCTGTTTTGTGACCAAAAACAATTCGGTGTTTTCTGCACTGAGTTGGAGAAATTCCAACCCATCCACTCATTTTGGACACTGGTTCAGTAAGTTTATTGGACTATGGTCAAGTTGTGGCACAGGACTATAAAGTTGTATATGAAACAAGCATCATCAGGGAGACAAAACAACAAACTAGACAGGTCAGGTATAAAGTTACAAAGAAGCTGGGTTAGCTTATAAAAGAAATTCCTAAGCTTTGGACATCACACAGTGCACTACTCAATCATCGGAAAATTAATAGAGTATGGCACAACTGCAATTCCACCAAGCCATCTCCGTTAATGTAAACTGACAGGATGGGCAAATGGAGCATAAATCAGGGAGGCAGCAAAGATTGGTTAAATAATGGTTGCTCTGGAGGATCTGTAGAGATGCACTGCTCAGGCCTTATCACGCCTATGTGGAAGAGTGGCAAGAAGAAATAAAGCCGTAGGAAGTCCTCTTGACAGGTTGACAAAAGCCATGTAGATGACACAGCAAACATGAGAAAACCGGTCCTCTTCTCAGATGAGACTACAGTAGAAGACTTTGGCCTTGTGCAAAATTCTATGTGGGGTTGGAAATCTAACACTGAGTATCATTCTGAACCCACCATGTCATTGTGAAACATGGCTATGGCAGCATCATGCTGTGGGGATGATTTAATTTTGCATAAACAGGGAAGCTGGTCTTAGTTAATAGAAACTGCATGTTCTAAAGGTAGAAATGGCTAATGGCCGGGCAATCTTGGATGACAACCTTTAAGAGGTTCCAGAAGACCTGAAGCGGGGAGACGGAGGTTCTCCAACAATTAAATAATTTAGTTCAAAATACATCCATGTGCTAGAATCCTTGTCAAGACTTTGAAATCAATTTTCAGAGACATTCTCCCTCCAATATGACTCAGCTGGGGCTATTTTGGATGGAAAAGTGGAGAATTTCAGTCTCTAGCTGTGAAAAGCTGGTAAAGGCATAAAAAAAACTTGCAACTGTAATTGCAGCAAAATAAACGGCACAATTTTCCGATTTTCATTTGGAATTATGACAAAATGTGAAAAAAAAAACTTCAGGTAGTGTTAATACTTAAAGCCGGCTTTTAACCTCTGGCTCTAATTTACACCTCTTTAACCTAATCCAGATACTTTTGTAAATACAAAAAGATGACAACACATGGTGGCTAATGAATGATTTAGCTATTCATAAAAATAAAGAGTCAGGGTAGCATGGCGGAGAAATGTAAGGAGATGTTAATTAAAGATGTCATTCTGTTCCTGTGAATAGTGTCATCTAACTGCAAGAGACTTTTTAAGAGGTCATTGGGCTGAGCATACAACTTTCATCATTCTTGTTAATTAAGGACATGCCTAACTGTATTGAGGCCATTTCTGGCACCCTAATAAATAAGATATTTGTGATTGATGAAGAGTAGCTGGCACTCTGTTTGGGTCCATTGGATAGCAAAGAGGGATTCATCAACACTTACATGTGTCACCAAATGCTGTGTATACATGACTGAAAGTGAGAGAGATAGCAGGACAGGTAGGGAATTTGTTTATATTTCATTTTCCAGGGCCATGAGTCTTTTCTGAGGCCCGCACATTGTAATGTGTTTTTCTAACTTGTCCCCACTTGAATTTTATTAAGAAGCCAGATTTATAGGTGTTATAGGTTTGACAACAATGTCTCTTTCTTTTACTTTGCAAATATTTCAGCAGTGTCATTTGATACAGATAATCTTCATGGTGGTGTATAAACCAAACCTCTAAAATTGCTGCAGCACAGTGGATCTTAGTGACTAAGTAAAATGAATTCCTTCTCATCTCAAGCTGACATTTTTAAATGCCTTCAGTCAATTGAAAAGAGAAAATGCTTTGCCAAGAGACTTTTATCATTGTTTGGTGGTCTTGGACAGAAAAATGAGATCTAACATGCCGCAAAAATATTTTAATGTGTGTCAAGTGATAAAAAATGATTAATGTGTGAAGGTGAAGGTGTCTTTGTTTTTGCCTGTTGTAATTTTATTACATTTAATTTTTATTAGCCAGTAGGAGACATCTTTATTCACAACTAAAATAAGTTGTACATATAAGAAAACTACTGCAACTATTTCTTTCTCTGCATGATCATGAATCGCAGTTTGCAAAGTACACTATATTAGGTGAAAGGCGATACCACTCTCACACCTTTGTTTGTCCTCCAAATTAACCACCTTCTTGTTTGTATTTTTAACAGCGTTTCGCCACAACGAATGCCCAGATCCAGGGGTGCCAGTTAATGGAAAGCGTTTTGGCGAGAGCCTCCAGCTTGGCAGCTCCATCTCATTCCTTTGTGAAGAGGGCTTTGTTAAGACCCATGGCTCTCAGACTATATCCTGCATCCTGAAGGATGGCAACGTCGTATGGGACAATGCTGTTCCTCGTTGTGAAGGTGAGTGAGGGAGGACCAGATTACATGCTCTTTGATCACTGTGTGAAAAATTTTCTGTCAATATAACTCTTGTAGTAGACAGTATATCAATGTTTCTTGGCAGTCCTCACTTGTCTGAAAAGTGAGGACATTGTGTAAAAGTGTAACATTTTTATATTTTTTTAAGTATAAATATGCATGGAACAAATATTTATGTCTGAAAAATGCTTAAGACTTTTAAAATGTCAAATGCATTGTACATTGAGTTATTTTGGATTATATTCTCCATCTTCAGTTTGGCCTGAGTTTCTGTCCCCCTTCTGTTGTGATTTGTGTTTCTGACAGGGACACCTACATACAATTAATTCCAGAATGATTCAAATCCATGGCAGCTTTACATTTAATGTAATCTTTTAATTTAATCAACATTCTAGTGTGGCCCAGCCAGGACCCCAACTTAGATCTGTCAGAGAATCTGTGGGTGGAGCTATGGGGGAGATACTATTGGAAATCTTTATTATTTTATATTATATTTTAAAATATATATATATAATAAAATTTTATAAATATAGTATTATATTAAAATATATATTTAACCAGAAAAAAGGCCCACTGAGATAAAGGGAACCTCTTTCAAAAGGGGGTGCCCTATGAATAATTTTTAAAACATACCTTTTTTTTAATTTAAAAACAAAAATTTAAAAAAAGACTAAAAATTTTTGATATTTGTCTACCTACTTGTGTTTTTTTTTTATTTCCCTGGTCTAGTCCATTTTTTTCTGTTTTCCCTGCACCCCAAGCCCACCCTTTTCTGTGTTTTCCCCCTGATTGTCTTGTCACTTTTGTCTTTGGGCCCCCTGCTTTTCAGTTTTTTTTCTTTAAGCCCGTTTGTTCCATTTTTCCCCCGGCTGGTTCCTTCTTTTAGTTATGTGTATGTGCGATCCCCTTGGGTTTGCCCCCCTATCTGTGTCCTGCCTTTGGATAATAAAAAAATTTAATCTTACCGGGAAAAACCTCGAGTTTTGGAGTTCTTCCCGCATTTTTGGGTTTCCAAAAAGGGAAAAAAAACTATGACAAAAAGGGAACCACCCAACGGGACCAAGCGGGAGGAATGGTGGGGGGGAATTCAAGGGGTTTTGAGATTCTGGTCAAACTTTTTCCCCACCTTGCTAACTCCCCAGCTCCCCATGGAGGAGGCGGGAGATAGCGGGGCAGCCTCCAAGACTGGCTTGAGGCGAAAAAAGGATTTTTTTCCGGGATCCTGGGAAAATCCACCACCCCATCGAAGCGAGCAAAAAAAAGGGGGCCCTAGATGAAATCGCCTCGTCTATGAGGAGATCTGGCTCCTCCTCCACCCCCCATTCCATGAAGCTCGGACAGGTTTTTCCCGGCTCAGGGTTCGCCCCTGATCAGCCATCGTCCTCCCCTCTCAACTAAATATCCTTTTTCCGGGTTTTTGTTCCAGGGGGGTTTTTGGATGAACCGCCTCCACCCCCCGGGACCTTTTCCTGGCCCTTTTTCCGGAGGGGTCCCAACCCGACCCGGGCCTCCCCACTCTTTTCCTCCATGAGGGGCTCGTGGATGGACTGCCTCCACTCCCTGCCCCTGTTCCTGGTCCTGTCCTGGAGGGCTCTGAGGACAAACTGCCTCCATCCCTGGTTCCCGATCCGGAGGAGTTCAAACTATGACATACTCCTTTTACATTATTTTATTACCTTTTAAGAGATATCTCATATATCTCACCTCTTGGTTGCATGAAAATAATTTCACATCTGAATCTGCAAATTTTAAAAAAACCCTTAACTTATGTTTTAAATGTATACTCATTAAAAAAAGGGGGCCCGCCCAAATTTTAATTTTCTTATTTTGGCCCTTTGAGCTCAGCCTTAAACTGGACCGGAAAACCCAAAAAAAAAGGGCTGGCTTAAATGTCAAACTATTGATACTTTGTATGGTTGAGACCCAACTTGGGATTTTAAATCAACAAGTGTGGGGTCTTGAGATCCTCCTAAGAAATTAAACTAAATAACAACAATTCTAATAGTAAAGTATGTTTTTACTATAAAGGATTGAGATCTAAAAGGTAC
This sequence comes from Crenichthys baileyi, assembly GCA_036173005.1. NCBI lineage: Eukaryota > Metazoa > Chordata > Actinopteri > Cyprinodontiformes > Goodeidae > Crenichthys > Crenichthys baileyi. The sequence goes on from JAHHUM010001262.1 coordinate 251,694, forward strand.
TTACAAATAGGTAAAAGCAGCATGGCCATTTACCAAGACTGTGTTAATGTCATTGTACCCTTATTAGCAAAAATGTAAATGGGGAAAAGGGGAAATGTATTGCAGGTGGCTCCTTTATGTAAAAACTTTTTGGGTTTAAAAAATTTTAAAGGGTTTTAAACCCTTTTAAAGGGGCCTGAAAGCAGGCTTTTCCAGTACTCTGGCACTGAAGCATCTAAAAAGGTGTTTTACACAGATGGTAGCCATGTTAATTTGTTTTATGCATCACAATTTTTCCCTTCCCCGTACCGATAAAAAACGGGCTTGGTTTTTTGTTTTCAGAAAACCCGAAAAGTTTTGGGGAATTTGTGTTTTTTGTAGGGGAAAAACCCAAAACCAGAATTTTTCTGAATGTTATATCCGTTATAGATTTTGGAATACAACTGATGCAAGGTCACGCAGGCAAAAAAAAGCAGTTCTGGTTTTCTCATGTAACTAAGAACACATCCGTAAACCTTGAGGAAGATGTTTACAAAATAGTTAAAGTTGCTATTGCTGGCAATGGTGGGACCATCAACAAAATGGACCTTATATATTAAGAATAGGGTGTCATCAAAGTCCATGTAAATGTAAAAGAAGACAGACAAATACTTTTGGCAATATAGTGTATCAGTAAGAGACATATTAAACTCATTTAGGCTTAAAGTGACCTGTTTTTTCTATGTTCTGGATATAGTATGATGCAACATCAAAAGCCGAATGATAAATTAGTTAACTGACTAAAACTAAAATTTCTTTAATATTTAATATATCTGTAATTAAATGATGATGAAAAATTTTATTTCTGTACGTCTAGTATGTGGTGATGAAACTTTACATTTCCCAGAGGGTTCTTTTTCTCCTAAGTGTCTGAATCAGCGGACATGCTGTGCTTATGTACAGATTGCTGAGCTTTCAATTTACCCCTCCCTGGCTTTATAATCAATAAACTATTTCCAGCAAACCAGAAAAGGCCAGTATAGCTGGCAAAGCTTAGATAAAGCTTAGCTTTTACCAATGTGTCTTTGGACATCCGCAACAAATCAATGTAATTGTAGACATGACAGAAATTCTAAGGGAGCTAATCAAGTTCACTATCTGCGATATCCAAAAGAAAATCAAGTATTAAAACATGTTACCCTCCCTCTCCTCTGCATTTCTCAGTAGCTTGATATTCCTTTGAGACCATCTATCATACCCCTGCGTTTGTAGCATAATGCGTTTCATAGATGTCCTTCAGTATGTTGAGCTGACTGATTAAATCATTCCACTTTAGAGAGGGAGCAGAGAGCTGGCTCTGTAAAAACAACTCCACCATTTCTGTGAGTTCCGGTTAAGGACATGCAGTCACAGAGATGCCTCATTAAGTGAGCTGTAACAGAGATGAGAAAAAAGAAGAGGCTTTTGTGCTTAAGTGTTCTTTTGTGCAAGTCATCACCGACATTTTGTTTTCTTGTTTTTATTCCGATAGAGATAACAATGCACCTCTGCATGAAACATTTTACAGTGCATTTAAATCAAGAGGATAGTTAAAGAGTGATGCCCTTAAAATGAACAGCTAACGCATGCTTTTGAACACAGGCACATGTAGAGTGGTAGGCATGTTTGCCAGAGACTTGGTTAACCTTGAAATGAGCCATCACCAGTTTACATTAAATATAGCCTAGCAGTAAAGGAAATGGGAGGAGCCTCAGCTATTGCCAGAAATCATCAATAGACCTTGTCATACATCACCTAGGACAGACATGCATAATTCAGTCTCTGTCTTTTTTCCCTCTTCATTTCTTCTCTCCCACTGTTAGCCCCATGTGGAGGAGATCTGAAGGCTCCCAGTGGGATCATTCTCTCCCCTGGCTGGCCCGAACTGTACAAGGAGGCCCTTAACTGTGAATGGGTCATTGAGGCTCCTCCAGGCTATCCCATCAAGATCATCTTCGACAAGTGAGTCACCGAGATAGGAACTGCTTTATTCCCAGACGTTTTATCCACTCTAAACAGTCCTGGATGTTTCTGTTTTTAGCCTCTCAGTTTTAGCAGCTTATCCTGTATTTGTCTCCTTATGGTTTTAAAGTGCCTGACTGAATACACACGAACAAAAACTGATTATGGACATTGACCTAATATTAGGTAGGTTTGTTTTTCCACAAAAAACAGGTTTGAACAGTTGGAACACGAACAAGGAATATCTGGGTTGCCCTACACTATCTGGTAACAAGGCATAAGGACTAATAACCTTTTGGACCCTGTGGTTGTTGGGTGGGCTCTCTCTGGATTAAAGTTACTTTCTAAATATTCAGATTCCATTAAAGGTATAAATCTGACTTCTAGATAAGGTCAAAGGCCCACAATGTGGGATGTACAATTTCCTTTATTAAATATGTTCAAAAAGGAAATTGAACCTTATTCCTTCATTTTTTGTTTCTTTAAGCTGCTTAATTTGTTACCGCAGGTAATGAGCATTCTAATCTTAAAGGAACAATTAACTTGATTTACCTAGTTACTTTTTAGGCCTTAACAATTAAAACTGCCTTCCTTCACAAACAAGAACAAATAAAATACATAAACTGAACCTAAAGACCAACAAGGCACACCTGAGATAAAAGGTAGAGATACCCAGACACAGTTTATATAAATAGCAACTTAGTGTAAAGATCTGTCTACATTCAATGATATGTTTATTTTTTACATTTTGTTTTCCATTTCTGTTATTAGAATGTCATATTTTACAAAGTAAGCACAATTTTACCCTAAAAAACATATAATCACATAGTTAATGCCTAATGTTAGCTGTTACAGTAGAACGTTACATATTTTCTTTTACTGTAAGCATTAATGTAAAGAGAACAGTGGCGCATGCATTGTTGAAAAAAATAACAGATTTGTTAGATCAAACCTAAAAATGACAAAGGCTATTATATTCCTCATTTTTATCTTGCATTCTGTAATTCTGTCTATGTTTCCCACATAGTACCCTAAAAATAAGGTCCAGGATGGGTACTGGTTGTCTTATACCTTGGTCCGGATTCATATCTGAGTCTGGACTTGGAGAATCCTTAGTGTATTCTATATCTGTTAAAAATGGTCTTCCAAAAATGCTTTGACCATAAATCTGACCTCACAACCCAAGCTATCCACAGTCAGTCATATTATTTTCACTCATCCACATACAGTGGACCACAGAGGTGGAAGAGGAAGCAATTTGTTCTGATGTCAAAGAGAAGAAAGAAAGAAAGTAGTAGGACAAAACGCTGCATTAAATGTTTTAAGTAAAGCTCATCCTTGCAAACCCATCTCATCCATGCTCCTGCCACGATAGAATCCCATTCATTACCAATGTTCCATAAATGTTTGTTGCTCTTTAATTTTTATGTCACATCAATAAAATATCACAAACAATTTCACTTAGATGACATGGTGCTGTAACCAGGCTATTTATTCATGGCTTTGAAGATGAAGTGGCTCCTGCAACAAAGCCAGAAATAAACGCACACACACAGATACACACACGCACCAACATGCACCCACACACACACACTGCTCATGGTAGGACTCTTAAGCCTGATTTCTCTTAGATCTCTAAATGTTTGGGGAGTTACATGAAAAATAAATTGTAAATATCTTGCCTAAGTGCTTTTTAGAAGAAACATTTTTTTTTTTCTGTTTTAGTATCAAAAACCCAAACTCTACGAACTTTAGAACTACAACTGTGTGCTTCAGTCGGACTATGGTAAAACCTTTTTTGCCACAATCCCGCAAAACAAAGGATATACATGCTTGATGTCATGAGGAACACCTCATGAATACTGCTTAGCATGGTGGAGGATTTGTGATGCTGTGAGCCTGGAACCAGCAGAGTGAACAACATTTTAACCTTTTTAAAAGAAAAACATAAAAATGTGACATAAAACATCTAGCAGACTGTTATAAGTAGCAGGATGTTCACCTGAACCATCAACTAAACTGGAGACAGAACACTAATGCACATTACAGTAAGGGTCAGAGCAGAATCTACCTGCTGGGGAGGCTGAAATCTTTAGGAGTGTGTGTGGGGGGGTCTCCTAAATAACATTTATTGTTTTTCTCATGGTGGCATGAGCCCTCCTCTTCTATGGTGTAGTTTGTTAGAGCAGCAGCTTATGTACAGCTGAGAGTAAGCAGTTAGATAAGCTTATCAGAAAGGCCAGCTGCTTCCTAGAATGCCCCCTTGATCCAGTGCAGGTGGTGGGAAACAGAAGGAGCCTGGCAAAAATAACGTCACTGTTGGATAATGTATCCCACCCCATGCATGAAGCTGTTGCAGAACTGGAAAGCTCATTCATTGACAGACTGCTGCATCCTAGGTGCACATATGAGCATTATTACAGTTCCTTCCTTCCAGCAGCTCATTGCTCCTAACAGACTTAATAAGTCTTTACATACCTGCTGTTATTTGCACAGTTTTTCTATTTTGTGTAAACAGTCGGTTGTTGGTTTTTATGCTTTGTTTATGCTATATCAAATAAGTAGAGAGTATTCTTTTTCTTAGGCCGTAAAGTTGCTCTTACTCTACAATCTCTTATTCCTAACTTCTGTTTTGATATTTTTACACTGGTGTGGTTCTGCATGCTTCGACTTGCCTGTCATTTTACTGCTTGTACACCGGAATTTCCCCACCGAGGGACAAAGATTAATTTTATTCCATTCTATTATTTTAACAAGAATATCATCCAAACATAGATAAAAAAGTAATCAATACTTCAATGACAGTGTTTAAAAAAATATGAGTCAAAAAATAAGATTCAACCTCACAAAAAATGCAGAACGACTAAAGGTATGAATATGTACATAGTTATTTTAGTTATATGCTTGCAACAACAGGGCCAAAACTATCCATAAAAACACTTAAAACAGAAGCCATGCACTAGAACCACAGTTTGGGTATAGGTTGTAATTTCTAAATTTGCAGTATAAGATTATGATACTGCCATAAAAGATGAATTTATTTTAAAACATTGTCCATGTCTTTACCAGAAATCAGACATAAGAATCTGCATCTGTTACACTGCTATAGCCAAGTACTGTTGCCTTTCTTAGTTTGGCTTTTCAGTTCTGATGGTCAGAATTTGAGTCAAAACTAATGATGATACTATTATGGGAAAACAACATTTACATAGGAGTAGGTAACTGTATTTTTATCAACGGACACTGTGTAGGGCTCTGCTTTTTTTATTTCTTGTTTGTATTCCCCCCCCCACGATGAATTTCCTTTCCACTTTTCTGTTAGAATAAGTCTTTTATACTGACAATATTTGTCTACCCTTTTTTTTAGGTTTCGTACTGAGGTCAACTATGATGTTCTTGAGGTGCGGGATGGGCGGTTTCCCTCCTCTCCTCTGATTGGAAGTTACCAGGGAACCCAGGTTCCACAGTTTCTCATCAGCACCTCAAATTTCCTGTACCTCCTCTTTACCACTGACAAGAGCCACTCTGACATTGGCTTCCGAATACGTTACGAGAGTAAGGGCCCGTTTGATGCCATACAGTTCAATACACATCCAGATAAACAGGACACCTTTTTCTATTCACGGGCTGAGTGAATCAGTTACCTACAGAAAGCCCAAATCAGAGGCAATGGTTTCCCCAGCATTTTCAATGAATTAATCTTGACTGTAAGAGTAATTATCTGTTCATTTTCACCTAAAAACCCTTCTTAACAAAACACCTAGAATTTAGATGTAAATGCCTTGAGAGGACTCTATCAAATATTCTACTGTGGCACACACACAGCCAGACTCCAACTAAACAGTGTGTTATAGGCTGTCCTTCAATTATACAATTAAATCTTTCCCCTTAAACCAGCCTTTGAAAATCATGTAATTTAGTCCACTGGGCAATCTTGCTTCCCTTTTTTCATGTATGGCACACATCAATAATGTTTTAAACTTTCTGTTTGGTTGAATCCCTGTTAAGCATCATTTATTCACTATGAGCCTTGCAACACCATAGAATGTGGAAGGTGGATATTTATGTTATTGGTTCATGGCTGTTGAGGAACAATGATATATATGTGAAGTTTTTACCTGGGTGGATTTCAGCACCTATTCAAAACAAGGTGCTTTAAGCCTTATTAGACTACTAGCAAGTGGATATTGAGATTTTTTTCCAGCTGTTTTTATTTTAATTGCTTGTTGTTTAGAAATATATTGTCTTTGTGGTGTCCTCCCTTTCTAGCCCTGCAGTTACAGTCGGACCACTGTGTGGATCCTGGCATACCTGTAAACGGGCAGCGACATGGCAATGACTTCTACGTGGGCGCTTTGGTGACATTTAGCTGTGACGCTGGGTATACACTAAGTGACGCTGAGCCTTTAGAGTGTGAACCGAATTTCCAGTGGAGTCGCCCCCTGCCCAGCTGTGATGGTATTTTCCATAATATTGACCTCGAAACGAATAATCTTTAGGCAGATTTTGTCCCCCAGTCGTAATTGGGATTAAACCAGAATTCATTGTTGTGCGCTTTTTATGAATAAAACATAATTGCAGTGTTTGCTTCATATTGCATCACCTTGATATTATCATATTTTACCAAGTCATTAGGAAATTCATAAAAGATAGAAAGTTTCTTTCAGCAGCTCTTGTTTTACACTTAAAGAAACTAATCTATTTAAAAATATTTTATTTGTTACAGCAGTAATCCCCTTTTTTAAGATTTTTTTGTCCTTATTCTTATACACTTTTCTTTTTGAAGACAGCATTGATGTTTGTACCCTTTTCTGATGTTGTCAGTACAACTCTCTTCAGTTTCAGTCTGTCTTGAAGAGTATGTCTTTTCAAATTTTAAGCATATAGCAATTGTGTGTAAATACACAGAGAGTTTGTAAGTATTCTCAGAAAATGTGAATTTGTCTGTCTGTGCTCTTTTCTCATCTTCATGTTTTTTTCCCTCTGTTTCTATTTGGCTCTATTGTCAGCTTTGTGTGGTGGTTATATCCAGGGCAACACTGGAACCATCCTCTCTCCTGGCTTTCCTGATTTCTACCCACACAACTTGAACTGCACATGGACAATCGAGACCTCCCACGGAAAAGGTTAGCACAGGAAATCTGTGTCAAAACATGCAGCAGTCAAATTTAACTTGCTTTACAATGTCATTTTCCCCTACTGAGTGGCCTTTTTATTTTGTTGGAATAGCTGTCTTTGTAAGAATTGAGTGCTGAGAGGCTGGCCTGAGGCTACAGTGCCATGGGATGACTCTTCAGTCATGTCCCCTTTGGCCGAGCTCTCACATCAATTTGACACAGCCTCATTTGCAGATGCTCACTTTGTGCACATGTGTTTGATAAATAAGAGGAAAAGAAGATATGGGAGAGTATCATTTTATTCCAAAATGCATTTTACAAGCTGAAAATGCTGTTCATCATGACTACTCCTGTAAAAAGTTAAGTTTAATTAAGCTAAATCATCCACTGGAAAATACAGTATTTTTTTTTTTACATTACAAGGAATGCTTAAAATTTAGCCGCCAGGAACAAAAGATAACATGATTTTTCAGATACGTTTTCTTTCTTCTTTAAATCAGGTGTTCAGTTCACCTTCCACACCTTCCACCTTGAGAGTCCTCATGACCATTTGCTGGTGACGGAGAATGGCAGTTTCTCTCAGGCCCTCTGGAGACTGACGGGCTCCACTTTGCCTCCTCCTTTAAGCGCAGGCCTGTTTGGGAACTACACAGCGCAGATCCGCTTTCTCTCTGACTTTTCTGTTTCCTATGAGGGATTTAACATCACTTTCTCAGGTGAGAATAATGTAAGTTTTGTCTCTAAATACACTAGCAAAAGCTGAGCTGAGTCCTGATTAATATGTAGAGGAGAGTCATACTGAGAAGGGAGATTGAAGAACCTAAACTAGAATGTTGCTGAATACCAGAAGAACTGATTTAACGTTAACAGGTAGGCCTGGGAAGAACATGGAACATCTCTGTGTTACTCAGCTCCTTTGGTGAATCTCTGATCATCTCTTTCACTAAGTGAAACTAATATGATGAAATAGTTACTTACCAAATTGTTTAACAACTAACCAGGTCCAATTTAAAAAAACTACTGATGTATTTTGTAACTGCATAGTGACAATAAAACACAGCTAGGTAATGAAGTGTGGTTTTCCCTGACAAGATTTTAAAATATCCATTGTTTTAAAAAAAGCACTAAAGAAAAACAACCCCCGTTGTTTCTGCTTTGTCAGTAGTAGGACTGATATCATAAAAGGCACATAAAACAAGCTGATAAGCTGGCAATAGTAAAAGAATATTATTGAGTGATTTTTGACAGATTTGAACATACATTTTGAACCATTCAGGTGACTTGTGAGTTGCACAGATATTGGCAAAACTGAAGTAAACAGAGGCAATGACAATAATCGTCATGAACACTTCGATTTAAATGCATCAGTTCATGTTCCAGTTGGAATTCTTCCATCAAATTGGTCTCCTTGCATATTTGCCTCGTAAAATGAGTAAATACAATGTTCTGCTTGTATTATCTTAAAAAGTCATTATTTGCCAGTACAGTTGTACTGGATGCTTTCTGAACTCATATGACTATAGCTTACCCAAACCACTTCTTTCTATCTGCTTGGGGAGCAACAGAGTTTTATTCTAACGTCTTTATTCTCGTGTTGACTGATGATGTCAAGGTTTAAAGGCTTTGCTCCAGGTGCCTGTATGGTGGGGCTAACCTTGTAGGATTGGGCTCGATATAGGTCTGTATGCCTGGGGATTATTTTTTAGCAGTGAGTGATGCAGCAGTTCAGCAGGGAATGTTGTGACTTAAAAACCATTTTAGTTACCAGACCATACAGTTTAGATATGAACTTGGCTCCAAAAGATATTTAAAGATCTTTGATAATGAAACCTGGTTGCCTTAGTCTACTTCACAAACTGCTTCCATGTGGTTCATTGTTTACAAGTTTTCCTAAAGTCAGTGTAGGATTTCTTACCTGTGGCTCGGATGATTTGCTGCAGCTGTATGGAATACAACACTTTTAAAGGACAATTGTTATTAAAACATGAGGCTAAAGTTGAAAAACAGCACTGCACGACTGTCATCTCTTTTATGGTCTTGCAGTAAATTTTGCTTACAATATATCTGTGCCTGTTTTTCAGAATATGATTTGGAGCCCTGTGAGGATCCTGGAATCCCTCCATACAGCACCAGAAAAGGTCTCCAGTATGGAGTCGGCGATGCCCTCATCTTTTCCTGTTTCCCGGGTTACCGACTAGAGGGTCCAGCGAGGGTGGTGTGCTTAGGGGGCAGAAGGCGGGTGTGGAGCTCCCCTCTGCCAAGGTGTGTTGGTAGGTGGTCATAAGCTTTATTTTTTGCTTTCACCACATTCCCAGTCCACTTGTCATCCCCGCAAGCTAGCCCTTTCACGTAATTGTACAAATTAGGAAATTTACCAAACTATCAATGAAGTTGGAAAATGAGGCATTTTCTATTAGTATTCTCCTCATTAATGCCCACGTTTTGTGTCTTCGTTGGATGGCTTCCCAGAAACAGCTTGTGTGACTTTGTTCAAATTATATAGGGCAGCAGTTTTAATGAGAATGGCATCAAAAAGCTGAAATCTGTTAATTATTGATGTGGCTTGTTTTTAATGCATGGGAAAATGACAGGTCAAGATATAGGTCAGTTTGTTTGTCTTTATGGCACAACAAACATTTACTGCTACATTTATTTGTTGAAATGAAATCAAATTTGATCCCATTGGCCATAATTAGCAGTAAATCATACTTCATGGGGCCGCCATTGACCTCCTTGTGTTTGTCCTTCCCTGTATTTACGGAACCTCTGTTATAATGTATTTGCATATGAACAACATCAAGCTATAAATTGCTTTAGTGGGGCATCTATACTTTATCTCAATTGCAGTTTATTTACCCACTTGATATACTAATGTTTAAATTTAGCCAACTTGCAGACAGAAACGCATGTTCATAGCTTCCTTTTGTCTTATTGTTTAGTTGACTATTGCATCAAGCTGCTAATGATGAATCCAAGTCTTTGAAGGATGACAGTAAAGGGATATTTTGACGTTTTCATACTTCTGTCACTGTCTGCCCTATTTTAGAAACTTCCCACTTCTCCATCAATGCAGTCTAATCCACTTACCTTATTATACCTAGCTGCATTCCGTGAGTTAAAAGCCAGGGTACATCTGTAGGACTTTTCAATTCCGGTTGCAATTTTACTATAAAAAAACAATGTTGTTTTTTGACTGTTCGCCTGATGTGAGCCTTGAATTGTAATTTTCAGATAGAGCTGAAATTACAGTTAATCATATTCAGATTGTAGTGTGATTATGATGATGTGACACTCAACATTCAGGTACAGTCAGTGACCATGTTTCTCTAACCATCAACTTGCCCATCACCCTGTGCATGACAATATGAATAAATGCCCTGTGGATTTCAAGCATATAGCGATTGACATGTCCTCTGCCTTCTCCAACACCACTTCCCTTGCGTCTCTGCCTGGATCTCTGCTCCCCCCCTTTTTTTAGCTGAATGCGGCTCATCCGTGACTGGCATGCAAGGAGTGCTCCTCTCACCCAACTACCCTGGTTACTACGGAAACAACCACGAATGCATCTACTCTATCCAGACACAGCCTGGCAAAGGCCTTCAGCTGAGAGCACGGGACTTTCAACTGGAGGATGATGATGTTCTCAAAGTGAGTGGTGGAAGTAGCATTTTCCACAACTTCATATGCAGCTTTGTTTGCATATCTGAGTTTGCACACCTGATGCTTCCTCCCACTCATACCCTATTTTCTTTCCTTCTTTCCCTCCTCGAGGTTTTTGATGGCAGCAGTAACAAGGCTCGTCTCCTGGGGGTGTTTACAGGAAACGAGCTACTAGATGTAACCTTGAACTCCACCTCCAGCTCCATGTGGCTGGAATTCATCAGCAATTCTGAGAACACCAGTAAAGGCTTTGAACTGCACTTCACTAGTGAGGAACAGACTGCTTTAAACAAATAAAGATTTACTTAACTCCTTGAATAAGCATCTTCTCCCTTCACTACTTTTCTCCCATTTTTCATGTTACAACCACCAACATTATTATTTAACAGAGATAAACCAACATTGCAAATTACCCTGAACACATTATTTCCATTGTGAGACGGGGTGGTGGCAGCATAATGCTCAGGGGATTATTTTCTTAGCAGAGACAGGGAATGTGGTCAGAGTTAATGGGAAGATGGATGGACCTAGATACAAGGCTATTCTTAAATATAACCTGTTAAAGGCTGCAAAAGACCTGAGAGTGGGGCAGGGGTTCACCTCACAACATGACAACAACCCTAAACTGACAGCCAGAGCTATGAGGAAATTATTTAGATTCAAGGTTATTTATGTGTTAGAATGGCCAAGTTAAAGTCCAAACCTAAATCCAATTGAGAAATGTGGCAAGACTTGAAAATTGATGTTCAGCTACACTATCTGTTTAATCTTACTGATCTTGAGTATTTCTACAAGAAAGAATAAGTAAAAATGTAATTTTCTAATCTGTAAATCTGGTAAAGACAAAGAAAAGAAAAGCTCCTATTGATGCAATAGATAATTTCTTTTAGAATGCAAATATATATTTATATATATTTTTTATATTTATATATATATTTTTTTTATTTTATTTATTTTATTTTTATATATATATATATTTTTTAAGTTTGTGGTTGTAATGTAACAATATGAAACAGTTGTAGGGGTGTGAATACTTTTTCAAGACACTAAATATTATAATTTTTTCCACTTTATTGCCTTGTTAAATATTGTCTGGTCTTCTTTGTTCATCCTTTTTCAAGGTTTTGAGCTGGTTAAATGTGAGGATCCAGGTGTTCCGCAGTTTGGCTACAAGCGAGAAGACAAAGGTCATTTTGCAGGGAGCACCGTGTCATACAGCTGTGACCCAGGCTACACCATAAAAGGCCATGAGGTGCTCACCTGCCTCAGGGGGGAGAGGAGAGCCTGGGACAGCCCACTTCCACTCTGTGTTGGTGAGTTAAAAAAATGCCAATGCTGTTTGGAGGAGTATTTAAATTTTTATACATTTATTCAGAATACATTAATTTAAGAATTACTAAACCACATTTAATCCTCTTTGTATATAAATCAGCTTCTTGTGAAATCAGAGTGTTAATACTATGCTGGAGCTGACCATAGCACCACTGAAAACTTGAATAAATATAATCCATCAAATGTTAAGAAACCAGAGATGAAATTGTACTAATACTAAGTGTGTAGTTGCTAAAACTCTTTGTCAAAAAAGATGTGGTAATACTGTGAAGTTAGATGTATTTCAAAGGCACCTAACAGTTTGGCTGGGCCAGTGCACTATTACCTTTACTACTTACATCAGTACTATTTATATTTTAAAAGAGTAACATGCTATGTTGCATTACGTTTTATCATACATACTTTTATAGTATTTAGTGGGCTTTAGTGTTAGACTTGCTGTTAATCCAAGCAAGCTTTATTTCTTGTCACTGAATGCTGAATGCTGCATGTTTTAAATCTTTTATTTTACAGTGATTTTGTTAGAGCTTTCCTTGCAGCTTAATCAGTTCATTAGTTCATTGAAAATGCATGCTATATTTAGCTTTTTATTATTCATGTTGTCTCATGATTAGAAATTTCTTTAATTCACATTATTTGTTTACTAAATCAAGCATTGCCATATAACATTATTCCTTACCGTAGAAAGCAAGATCATGATTCGGAGGTTCTAAGGGTCATAGAAGTTAACTTTTTCAAACCTAGTACTTGTACTCGTCGTCTTCCGCTTATCTGGGACCGGGTTTTGGGGGCAGCAGACTCAGCAGAGACAGCCAGACGTCCCTCTCACCAGACACCTCTTCCAGCTCCTCCGAGGGGAGCCCAAGGCGTTCCCAGGCCAGTCAAGAGACATAGTCCCTCCAGCGTGTCCTGGGCCGTCCCCTGGGCGTCCTCCCGGTGGGACGTGCCTGGAACACCTCCCGAGGAAGGCGTCCAGGAGGCCTCCGGTATAGATGCCCGAGCCACCTCAACTGGCTCCTCTCGATGTGGAGGAGCAGTGGCTCTACTCCGAGCCCCTCCCGGATGGCCGAGCTCCTCACCCTATCTCTAAGGTAGTGCCCGGCCACCTTACGGAGGAAGCTCATTTCAGCCGCTTGTATCCGGGATCTCGTTTTTTCGGTCATGACCCAAAGTTCATGGCCATAGGTGAGGGTAGGAACGTAGACCGACCGGTAAATCGAGAGCTTCGCTTTTCTGCTCAGCTCTCTCTTCACCACAACGGACCGGCACAGTGCCCCCATTACTGCAGCTAGTGTTATGATAAGGCTAACACAGCCAGAGGAACATTTTGGCAGTCTTTCAGAAACCAGCCAGAAGAGAAGAATAAAAAACAGCTTGACAGGTGTTCCTTGACACATCGACCAGTGTGATTAGAATAGTATTGCTCAGCTCCCCTTTCAACCCAAACTGACAGGTAATTTCATGTCTGGGTGTAAACAACATTCAGCAAACAGTGTATCCCTGGAAACATTTCTCCTTGGCATGACTTCAGTGGAGGTGATATTTTAACAGCTAGGGTGAATTCTAGGGTAGATTAGAGACTATTTTTATCAGTGGGACTTTTTTAGAAGGACACAAAAAAGCGACTAGGTAAGGCAAGGTGAGCAATGCGAATAAAGCAGATAGAATGGAGTTCAAAATAAAAACACCTAAGTCCTGACCACGAAAGCTGTACGTTTTAAAGTTTATTAGGTGTAAATTAATGGGAGGGCATATACAGTGCCTTGTATTGAGACTCCTTGAACTTATTTTAAAATTATTTTGCATTAAGATGCCAAATTTTAATGTATTTGGATATATTTTATATGCTAAACCAACACAAAGTCAAATGTAATTGGAAATTGGAACAGAATGAAAATGTTTGATATTCAGATTTGAAGTGTGACGTGTATAGTCAGTATATTTAGTACCTCCAGATTAATGGTTTGTAGAACCGCCTTCTGCTGCAGTTACTGCTGTAAGTCTTTTGCAGTATGCCATGCGGCCCTCCAAAGAAATGCCACCCCACACCATTACTGACCCACTGCCAAACCGGTCATGCTGAAGGATGTTGCTGGCAGCAGATCACTACGTTGTCTCCAGACTCTGTCACGTTTGTCACATGTGCTCAGTGTGAACCTGCTTTCATCTGTGAAGAGCACAGGGCGCCAGTGGCGAATTTGCCAATCCTGGTGTTCACTGGCAAATGCCAAGCGTCCTGCACAGTGTTGGGCTGTGAGCACAACCCCCATTTGTGGATGTCCGGCCCTCATACCATCCTCATGGAATCGGTTTCTAACCGTTTGTGTACATGCACATTTGTGGGAGCTGGAGGTCATTTTGCAGGGCTCTGGCAGTGCTCTTCCTGTTCCTCCTTGCACAAAGGCGGAGGTAGCGGTCCTGCTGCTGGGTTGTTGCCCACCTACGGCCTCCTCCACGTCTCCTGGTGTACTGGCCTGTCTCCTGGTAGCGCCTCCAGGCTCTGGACACTACGCTGACAGACACAGCAAACCTTGCCACAGCTTGCATTGATGTGCCATCCTGGATGAGCTGCACTACCTGAGCCACTTGTGTGGGTTGTAGAGTCCATCTCATGCTACCACTAGTGTGAAAGCACCACCAACATTCAGAAGTGACCAAAACATCAGCCAGAAAGCATAGGTACTGAGAAGTGGTCTGTGGTCCCCACCTGCAGAACCACTCCTTTATTGAGTGTGTCTTGCTAATCGCCAAAGATTTCCCCATGTTGTCTATTCCATTTGCACAACAGCATGTAAAACTGATTGTCAATCAGTGTTGGTTCCTAAGAGGACAGTTTGATTTCACAGAAGTTTGATTTACTTGGAGTTATATTGTGTTGTTTAAGTGCTCCCTTTATTTTTTTAGCAGTGTACATTATGCTTTGATCTAAACCACTCCATTGTGGCTCTGCCAATATTTTTTGGCTTGCTGTCCTGCTTGAAAGTAAACTTCCATCAAGTCCGTGTTGAGACGGGACCTCATATGACTTTTTTCCAACAATGGCTTTCTTCTTGTTACTCTTTCATAAAGACCATAATTATGGAGTGCTTAAGTAATAGTGAGTAATAGTGAATAATAGTTGTTGTTTCTACAAATTCCCCCACCAGAGTTGTGGATCTCTGTGGCTCCTCCAGTGTTATCATTGACCTCTTGGGAGGTGTGGGTTAGATTAACATTTGATCAACTGTATGAAATTATGTGTTTTTTGTAGGTCATTTCTAATTTCCTACACTGAAAATTGCTTCCCAGTCAAGGCTTTTCTGATAGGAAATCATGACTTTAAGCACGAGAAGAAATAAAAATGCCCCCTCTGTCCTCCAGCTTTTGAATGCAAAAGAATGATTTCAGGGTTCTAACAATGGTTTCCTTTCTTTAAACCAGAATCGTACTGATTGCTTAGTACCCCATCAGTGAAATAGCAGACAAGTATATGGAAAGCATCACATCTATGTTACTGACTACTGTGTCAAAAAGAATTAACTGAACGTGTGTAATTTCCAGGACGTGGAAGCTGTGGTTTTTCCAAAAATTTTTTTTCTTTTTTAAGTGTGTTATTGCTGCACCATTTATGAATCTTTTTTTTTAACTCTGCTTATCAATTTTCTCATCTCGCTGTCTTTCTGTCCTTTTAGCGGAGTGTGGGGGCACAATTAAGGAGGAGCCTTCTGGTCGTATTCTGTCTCCAGGATACCCAGCTCCATATGAGCACAACCTGCACTGTGTTTGGACCATTGAAGCGGCTCCAGGAAGCACAATCAGGTGTGAACAACAACCTTGGTTTTCTTTTTGTTGACTCTTGTTTTCTGATTACATTGTTTCTTTTGTTTTATTCTGCTGCCTCTATGTATTCTTTTAGTTTAGTCTCACCGTTCCTTTTTGCAGTGGTCTTCATCAGTCTCACAGACTGCTGGGTAATCAATCTATAGTGAGTTTCTGTTGGCCAATATCCAAGTCAGAAATGTAGAGAGGGAATATCACGTCAGAGTCCCCGGGTTTCATACAATGTAAAATAATGTCAACTGGGTCCCAGTTCATAAATTCCATAATGAGATTGTGGTGGGATGGTTGAAAACCTTCAGTTTCAGAAAAATAGCAGCATGAGGTTTTATGCTGCATTATTTATCTAAAATGGCAAAGCCACAATGCAAAATCAGTCTGTAGAAACATTTGGTACAACTATCACTAGAAATGTTTGTTTATACACAAGATATACAAAACTAATAGCATTAATTCAGGAGATCTTGTTGCATTTCAGAATGTTAACATAAAATAGCATACTCAGTATTACTGTAAACTTAAATGCCAAACAATGAGAGTTCTTAAGGCATATTAGTTTAACCACATGGTTAGAGTGAATTAAACTGCTGCCGTTCTCTTAAAAAAACAGTAGTGGGAGAACAAATTGTTTCTCCCACGTGGAATGATAGCAGAAGAAGAGCTCTACAAGAGTTGTTTAACAAACGTTACCTTCATATTTCATTGAAACGGATCGGATATGTATACAAACAATACAAATACAAACGTAGAACTCAATGCATCAAAAGTGCATCTAATCATAGCTACTCTACACTCGTACTCGTGTGCCACACAAGTGTTCCTGAATTGCTGCAAATCTAATATGTTCACATCTCAAGTTCCAATTAGTACCACATAAATACTTGCTACAAGTCTCTGACTCGATGCAGTCTGCTGGGTTTCCTGAGATAGAAAAACTTTTTATCCAATTTGAATAAATAACTGAATCTGACTTCACTGTTCAATGGTTAGGATTAATTGGAATGTATGTACCTGACTTTGTGAAGTGCCTTGAGACGACATGTGTTGTGAATTGGCGCTATATAAATAAACTGAAATGAATTGAAATAGTTCTAATAAGACATATTCCTTTGTCTGATCATTCTTCTGAGGTAAAAGACATGTAGGCCAGTCTTGATGCTTATGCATTCTGCATTTCTTTTTTTTTAGGATTTTTAAGCTGTAAGAGTGTGACCATATGACATTTAGTGACCCTTTAACCACAATACTTTTTCAGTGTGTGGAATAAGTGGTTTTTCTAGTCACCTCCATCTTCTCAGCTCCTTTAAATGCAATAGAAACTGAAGGTTTTTTGTTCTGATGCTTTGACACATTTTGTATTATGGCTTAAGCTTTCCACTTTGCACTCATTTCTTAGAGGAATGCTCTGGAAATCCTGGGTTCTTTCGAGAAGACAAGACCCTTTCCCTGGACAACCCTTCTAAAGAAGCCTTTTCAGCCTTTTTCTTACTGAGGTCTTCTAAGCTTTGACATTATATATCCCATCTGATGCTTGTAGAGTAAGAGATGTTCTAGGTAACCTGAGGTTGTCGACAATTTAATTTAATACAGTACATGGTCATGTCAAGATCATTTCATTTTCAAATATATTCTTATATGTAAAAGCTTCGATTTAAAAACAGAGCATAAGTACTGTTGACCTTAAATGTGCACATGAGATAATATAAGACTTTGCTTAGTCTTTTTAACAAAGCAGAGAACACTAACATTACAAGTGGAGATCCTACAGCATCCTTCGATATATTGGATCAACTTTCCTTGCCTGAAGATTCCTTGCTTATTAGAATATAATATTACATGTTAATTTTTTATACATATATATTTTTCATTTATTTATTATTTGTGAGTGTATACCAGCATGTTGGATTTTAAAGAAACAAGAAATTATTCCTTTACAAATAATTCGATTTTTCACGCATTATGTGAACAGGCTTTCCCACAGGCTATCCCACTTCGAGTTAACTTCTTCTGCATGCAGACAATTTTATGACTTTATTTTTTCATTTAAATTCAGGTTTAGTTGATTTTTGGATCCATATACAAACATATCGCAAATGATCTCTATGCAACCAGTTGGGAACCAGTCGGGGCATGTCAGTGTTTAGCTAATTTGCAATGTTTTCAGGAACATTCAGAACCTTTAAAATTTCTTTGAAATCAGACCATTCTGCATATCGGTAACTGTTTGCAGCACCTTTTCGTTACTTCCTACCAAACAATTTTCTGCTAAGTGCATTGATTTATTTTTTTATTTCTGTTCTCCCCTGGTTAATGTTGTTTAGTGCATTCACTTAATCTGGGTCTGTGGCATTTCTCTGCAGTATTCTCTGAAGTTTTCCTTATATTCATGCCTTTGATCATTTGTATATGTAAATAATCTTCAATGTGTTAGCCCAGTGATTCCTTATGCATTAAGGGATGCAGCTCCAGTGACACTGGACTTGAACATCTTCAGGAGACAATAAGATTAGCTTATTCGGAGATGCTAATTAGGATTTAGATTTAGGAGCAATGGAATGGATGTGGCCTACTAATGATACTTTGAAGACTTATAGGTGGGTCCCTTAACCACTGCTTTTGTCTTGTGGAGCTACTGTTTCACACTTTCTCTTGCTTTTAGAACAAATGGACACTTATTTTTTACCAGAATTGCACAGCTTACATTGTTATTGCATCATTGATGTCAGAATAAATGGACTGGAAAAGGATTGCTTTGACCACTGTTTGGGCTTGGCCAGGTGTCAAACCAGCCCAGATGTATCGGCCTTTGTGTCTTTCAAAGCTTTCTGCATGGATGTGTCTGCATCCTGATGATCCACAGGACCACAGCCACACATACTGATGTAGCTTACTCCCACTGTGACATTTCACACAATCTAAATTAGGTTTAAGAATTCTGGCAGCTGCAACAGTGAGTTTGCTTTACGTATCGTATCTCTCTAATACCACATACCTAATTATTTATAATCTTTAGGCATATACACACCTACTCAAAAGACTCCTCACAGGACACCTGATTGCAGCAATCTTGTTTTGTATTCAGATGAGAGAGCCTCAGCAGTCCCTTTATTCCTCTCTCCATTTCTCTCATATAAATACAAAATAGTTGAGACGGAATCAAGAGATCCCTAAGATTTTTTTCATTTCGCTCTCCTCCATCTAATCTCCTTACAGCGATTTCTTTGACACTTGACTGAAAAATTTTATCTTGTTAAAAGGCAACCAAGTGCAAAAGGAGAGCCTTCGGCTGTAAACTCCAAAACATGGTTTCCTATGAGTCCTCAGAATGTTAACTGCATGAAGAGATCAAGATTCCCTTGTCAAGATTTCCTTAAACTTGTATGTATGGGAAGAGAGCTACAGTACCTTACAAGAGTACTGCATTCTTACCCCTCAAATTTTTTGACCATACATCACATTGCAACCACAAACTTTGATGTATTTTAATGGGATTTTACAGTTATATGTAACTTTGTGTTAGTAACAGACAAAAACTAAGTTACACATAATGATATGAAATGTGTAGTAAATGCAATTATATTCAGCCCAAAGTACGAGAAATGGCGCAAAATAAAATCTGTTTCAAGCAGTTGCATTGAGAAGGGGGAGGGGGTATGGTAGGGTGGTACAAGTGCACATCAGATTTGTATTTGCAGCATCAAAAGCCATGTATAATTTCCCCCCTAGCTCACAATTATGCCTTATTTTGCATTAGACTATCACATAAAATTCAAATATAATACAATGCAGTGGGGTTTAACAAGAGAAAATTTATAAAGGTTCAAGGAATATGAATTCTTACACAATACAATATTCTAGGTAAAGAGGGCTCAATCCAGGGTGTTCATTTCTAAAATCCATCCATCAACTGTGTATACCTGCTTATCCCCAGGAGCACAAGCATATAATGACAGTTGGGAGAAGGAGTGGTGCTGGTCATTAGTTGAGAGGTGAGGTACACCCTGAACAGGCCACCAGTCCATTACAGTGCAACACAGAAACACACAGGACAAACAACCATTTACACACACACAAACACACGGGAGAACATGCAAACTCCATTAAGACCCCAGGCTGGGAATTAATTACCTAATGTTAATTAAAAATTAGGGTTCAAATAAAAACACCCACAGATCTTTATTTTGTGTAAAATTAGTGTGTTTTATGTTAATTCAGTTTCTGGTTTAGCTATTCTGAGCCATAAGCAAATCAGTTAAAAGCCTTCAGAATTTTGATTAAAATGAAAGGGAGAGATCATTTGTTCAATGTTATCCCCTTTTTGTTGGCTCCCTGTTAAACCATGATACAATTTAAAATTCTTATAACATATAAAGCCCCTAAAAATCAAGCTCCATCAGAGATCTGGTCAGGTCCATCAGAGATTGGATTGTTTCATATGTTCCTAACAGAGCACTGCACTCTCAGACTGCAGGTTTACTGGTGGTTCCCAGAGTTTCTAAAAGTAGAATGGGAGGCAGATCTTTTAGTTATCAAGCTCCTCTCCTTTGGAACCAGCTCCCAGTTTTAGTCCATGGGGAAGACACCCTGCCTCCTAAGCTTAAAGCTTTCCATGTTGATAAAGCTTATAGCTAGAGTGGCTGTGGTTATCCTAAGCTGTCTCTGCAGTTATGCTGCTATAGGCTTAGGCTGCTAAAGGAGACACGACAATTAAAGGGGGTATTGCTGCATCTGCTTGTACTGTTGTTATCCTTTAGATTTTACAACAAACTCACAGCATATCTGTGTTTCTCTCCTACAAATGAACTTATTCTTTAGCATTAAAAGTACTCCTGGATCAGCACTTCCGTGTGTATGCTCTGTCTTCTCAAACCCCCAGTTGGTTGCCTGGTGTTGCTGGAGGTTTCTTCCTGTCAAAGGGTAGTTCTCCTCTCCACTGTCACTATGTGCATGCTCAGTTTGAGGGATTACTGCAAAGTTAACAACTTAATGCAGTCAAGTGTCCACTGTTGGTACATTCTCGATCAGAAGGAGAGATTGCTGCAGAGTAGGTGACTGTGTACAATTGGCTGGGTTTGGCTGAGTTGGAGAACCTATTTCCCATTAGAATAGGGCTAGGACAAAATGAACAATGTATGTAATTGACTTGATTGGAATGAATTAACGGGATATTTCTGTAGATAAATATTTGTTGTTTTTTTTCTGTAAAGTACCAAGAGACGACATTCCTTGTGAAGCTGCCATAGGTAAAATAACTGAATTGGATTGGATTGCATTAAATTGAGCCTCTGTTGTTGAAGCAGAGGCAGGAGTGATCATGAGAACAAATCAGTGAGCAATGAAGTTTTAATCCCTGCCTGTTACATTAAAAGACAAAAATGCTCTCAATAAATATTAATACATTTAAAAATAAAAGCAGCTTAAACTGCTGTCATCTGCATTTTTGACATCTAGGCAGAGATGTTTGATAAGGAACAATAAAACTCAATCGATTTAATTTGCTCAGTCCTAACAGTAGACCTAAAAGGAAGAAAATAATCTTTTAACTTTTTGAAAAAAGCACCAGGGATTTTACTTCTCTGTACTATTAGGTAGAAATGCACCTGAAGTTGACTTTCCCTGCTGGTAACTGCAATTTTTCATCCTTATTATTTCAAATGCTATGAATAATATACAAGAGGAAAAAAAGTAAAAGAAAATGTCAATCAGCAAAAGTGTTTAATGAAAGGGAAAGATTATCAGTTTGCCTCAAGTCTGTTCTATTTAAGTCTCTAAGCTAAGGAATGAGAATGCAGTTTTTTGCCACTATTATCACCCTTCCTCATTAAAACACCTGCAATACTTTTACCTTTTTTTCATCATTTCTTTTTACTATCTAGAAATCCCATATTGTATCTTTCATTTTGAGAGTGACAGGGATATATGTGCTATTTAAATGCTTTATAAAAAGAACCAAAAGAACCAATTATCCTAGCATGTTACCTACACTGGCCCAATCCTTTCGTCGCCTCGGCCTTTATCCCTACATCTTGCCGAGTTTCTTCTGCTCTCCATCAACCTCTTATCCTCCTCCAATCATCCTATTCTGTCAGCAGCCTGGCGGTGATCAACACTGGTCTTTTTTTTCATTGCCTCCCTCACCTTCTGCTTTTATTCAATGTACTTCTCCCGCTCCACCCACCCTTTCATCTTCCTTCAAACACCTAAATCAGCTAGCAGAATATAAAGCCTTTCGCAACTTGACAGTGCTGAGAGTTAAACTAGAGCACAGGGCTCATCAGCACACAAACACGGAACCAACATAACTTGCTCTTGATATTGGCAGTGCTCAAGCCAATCCCCCTAGTGGTCTTTATTCACACATACTCTACACATACACATTAATACTATACACAACAAAAGTCACACACCCTTCCTGGAAAACATTTTTTATTTTTGTTTAATTTGCAAATTCTGTAAATTGTGTAGGAAATGTTCTCAGGGGGAGCATGAAAGATTTCGGTTACCTAAACCTATGACCTCAACCTATGATTACTTAAAATAAACACAACAGCCATGTTGGTTGTTTATAACTAAGCATATACAGTATGACTTCACAAAGCTATTGCAATTCCTAAATGATGGAAGTTGTGAATGTGAAATGCTGCTTTTCAAAGTCAAAAAGGTCATTTGCTATATCTGCTTCAAACATATGAATGGTTGTGTCAACTCGTAAAATGCAGCAGCACTTCAAAAATACCTTTCACTACACATTTAAGTGAATATTTGCCAGTGTTTTCTATCTGTATCTGTTTGCTTTACGATTACTTCCATTATAAGCATTGTGACAGGACTTTTCTGGAGGGCTTTATACACTAGTCACACAGAGAGTCTATTGTTGAGTAGCCAAAGGCTACTGCTAACACATCAGACAGTAAAGGAATCAGAGTCTGACACCAATTATGCAGAAATGGTGGGAACTTGTTGCTAAAAGCCAACATATCAGTGAGTTGCTGTTTTTCCACTTTATCATCTAATGCTCAAGGCTTTGAGAGTGTATATGGGTAGTATGATGTTGATACTAAAGGGAACGGGATTTCTTCTCTGCGACTTGGGTGGAGACACCAGTTCAGTTCTAAGACCTGCGTACTGGACAGACTTATAATAGTCTATCTAAAGCTTCAGGACAGAAGAAGTAACATATGCCCAGCTGTACAGACTGATTTTTGTAAAAAAAATAAGCTGAAGTGCAAAGGATTGTAATGAGTTAATCTTAAATGCAATAACTTTTTCATTTAGGTTTAACATATGAGACATTCTTGGAGGAAAATATTTAGTGGAAATATCTGCAAAAAATAACTTTTTTTTTCTCATGTAATGTTTATTATTTTTCTGTTTTTCCGCGTTGGAGAAAATGCATTCTTTATTTGTAATACCAAGACTGGCATTACAGAAGTTTTAATTTGTCTTTAACTTTTTCACATTTTGTAGCATAACAAAATGCCACCACTATGTTTCACCATGGAGATAATAGTTTCAGGGATATTTGCCCTATGGGTTCAGCTTTGCTGCACTGAATTCAATTTAGGTGCATCAGAGTAAAGGGGGCTAAATACACAGGTTGGGGTGGCACACTTTTGAGATTTTTATTTGTAAATAATTTCCTTTCACTTTACAGTTAAGGGCTACTTTGTGTTGATCTATCATATGAAATACCATTAAAATCCAATAAATCAATACATTCAAGGTGTTTGAAAACTTTTAAAAGGCACTGCAGTAAATATTATGGTAAATGTTTTATTTTTTGCATCACATACAGCTCACAATCCCAACCTAATAGTTTATTCCTCCTTAGACAGTTATTCTTTACTTGTTCGTTGAGACTTTGTTCTGGAATATTTCCGAGAAGAAAAAATACAAATCAAAGCTACATTTCATGAAGGCTGACATGAAGTAGCCTACTTTTATAATTAGTTGCAGGCATTGCGGACTTCTGCTGTGAATGCTGTTTTCAAAAGGGCCCTAAGAAAGAGCACCATATAAAGATCTTCTGTCCTGCTGAGCCTGTCCACAGCATTCTTTAAAATGCTCCAACACAAATCCCTAAGCAGCATATTATTATGAATGTACTGCGTTTATGCTAGTGCATTTACACAAACCAGCACACACACAAAGCAACACAGCATTTCAGATCCATTGGACCACCAGCTGGCTGACAGCTGTCTGAGCCAAATTGAAGAGGAGATATTTTGACAGCATCATCTTTTTGGCATCCAGACTGACGTTAAAATGCTGCTATAGACCTATCGGTTTGACTGACATTGTGGAATCTATATTGAATGTTCCTAATCTGGCTTGTGTGATTTCCCTTAGTATGGGATGTGTTTACCTCATTTGCACTAAGCTTAGACTAGTTTTCTCCCTTCAAATATTTTTAGTCACATTATTACTTCATTCAGTATTCATACTTGTCTTGACCTTTTTTTGTATATACTGTCAGGATACAACTACAAACTTCAATGTATTCTGATAGGAGTTTATGTCATAAACCAACAGAAATTAGTGCATTTTGGAAGGAAAATACAGCTAAATTTACTTTGGAGAATCACCTGCCATGGCCCATACAAGGGCAAATATTTTGGGCATGTTTCTCCCAGCTGTGGGCATCTAGAGTGAATCTAGAGTCATTTTGCTAAACACCTTAAGCTAAGTCGGATTGGATGTGAAGCATCTGTGTACAGCTATTTTCAAGTGGTTCTACAGATTCACGAAGTCTGGACTTCTACTTGGGCATCTGTACACATGAATATGCTTTGATCTAATCCATTCCATTGTATCTATGGCAATATAGTTACCATCATGGTACTCCTGAACGGTAAACCTCCACCCCAGTCTCAAGTTTTCTTTAGTTTCTAACTCGTTTTCTACCAAGATAACCCTGTTTTTGCATGACTGCTTCATCACTGGAAAAAAACATTTTTTCCTGTACTTGGAAACAAGATGTTTAAACAATCCAAAGCAGTATTCTATTTAGTGGAGGAGGAATTTACATTGCTCACCCCAGATTTCCTTTCTAGCTCTTTTTTGTAACCAACATATTTTCAGCGAGTATTTACTGCCTTCTATTCACTTAACTGTGTTAATTTTAAGGGATAAGTAAAGTAACTATGCCTCTGTGAGAGCACAATTTATGTTAAATTAATAAAAATTGAAATTTGGATTAGACATTCAGTGTTGTTTTTATTAGTCTAACAATAAGCATCTTTTTCTTTGATGCTTTCTGTAAACCTTTTTTTTACTTACTTGACAGTTGCTGTATCTTGTTTATGCTTCTTCTCAGTCTGCATTTCCTGGTTTTCCACACGGAGGAGGTCCACGATGTGCTTCGGATCTGGGATGGTCCTCAGGATGGAGGAGTCCTGCTGAGGGAACTAAGTGGCTCGGCGCTGCCCCCGGATGCTCACAGCACCTTTAATACAATCACTCTGCAGTTCACCACAGACTTTTTTACCAGCAAGCAAGGCTTTGCTTTGCAGTTTTCTGGTGAGCATGAAAATTTAGAAAGTCCTAGGAGAAGGTGGGAATGTTAGACCGTAACTGGGTGGGATTAAGTTTAGCACTCAAGGGTTCAGCTGTGGAAATCAACACCAACCACTTTCTACATCGCAGCACATTATCCTTTTGATGCTGTTTTTATGATCTAGTCCCTGCTTGCTCTTTCAGTCTCTACTGCGACCTCCTGCAATGACCCGGGCATGCCGACTAACGGTACCCGCAGCGGCGACAGCAGGGAGCCTGGGGACCATGTAGTGTTCCAGTGTGATCCTGGCTACATCTTACAGGGGGTCAACAGAATCACATGCACAGAGATTAATGGTCGCTTCTTTTGGCAACCAGACCCCCCAACATGCACAGGTACTCGGTAATAACAGCATGCAGTATTTAATTATGCTTAACATCTCTGGATTAGCATCAGCACTAATCTAAATGTTTTCACACATTTGTTATTACGGCTGAGTAACGATGCCTACTGGCCACTTAAGCCTTGGACATATTTGAACTTAATTTTGCCCTCAAGAAAAAGGGTCTTATACAGTATATATATAGGTTTATGTCTCTGTGTGTGTAAAGAGATGTATACACATGAAGCTATTTTTTTCAAGTTAACTAAAACTCTTCTGTTCAAAATGGGTTTTTTTAGCGAAACACAACCTTGACTAAACCACTTTTATAGCATGCAAAGCTTGACATATTTCAACCACTTAAGACGTCTTTAATGACTTTTAAGTGGCAAGAGCAGATTATAGGATTTTTCTGGATGCTTTCTGTTATCACAACAGCAGAGGTTCAACATTCCTCGCGGCACTAACAATTCTGACCTCCCAAACCTAGACTCTTTACACTCTTTTTTAACAGTTTGAAGAGTGTGTGAAAAATTCTCTTTTTTTTCTTGCTCCATTCAAAAAGTCATGAATTAATAACCTTGCAAACAGCTGCCCTGCTTAATCCTTAGGATTTAAATGAGATCATTTAATGGAGCTGAACAGTTTGCTCACACTAACAGGTAGGGATAAGGAAGTCACTATCATGGCATAGACATGTCTCAGTAATCTCCCTTTTTCCTGTTGTGAAGTCACATACTGCATGTCAAAGAACGAAAAATAATGGGTAAAACAATTAAGTTATTTTAGTCTCATAGCTATGGAGCCTTTTTGTTTTCTATGACTACTGTATATTTAAATTTAAATAACTTAATTTTTATTGCCATAGTTTTATTTTTCGGTCAGTGATACTGAAGTCACAAATATTTGAAACTATGTGAAACATTTATGTTTTCTGTACTTTAGAGCACACCTTTTGATGTCTTAGCTTACTACTAAGGAAAAACACCAAATAATAAACAAATAGTTTAATTAATTTTGGGACTTTCCCCCTTTCCCACATTCAAACCACAGGAAATGATCTCAACTTGTACAGTGGTGGGGGTGTGGTGTTTGTCATCTTTATTTTATTTTATTTTTTTGTAAATTTAGCCCATTTTTTAAATGAAACTGACATTTTATAGTTGATTATCTGAAGGTACATCCAAAATTCTCTCAGACAGGGATGAGCATTATAGCATTGTTTATATGAGGTACTATGAGGTACATAGGTAATAATGGAAAAGGGGTTATATTTGATATCGGCTGAGTTCTCTTGAGTGATATTTGTAAGGTTCAGACGAATCATGGTGCAGTTGCAGATAACAAGTTCTACCAGTGTTTTAAAACCGAATAAATGTATCGTACTGTTCCTTTGGTGGAAAGACACTTTAATGAGATGCCAGGGAAAGTGCTAGAGTGACTGAAGTTTTCTTCAGGTGCCAACCCCCCACCCCCACCCCTGGTTGCGGTGCACTGTTCAAATGACAGCTGAAAAACCCAATGGAACCTTTACCCTGATTTAAAAGCTAGACCAGTTAGGCGTTTTGAAAACACTTACAGGCTGGGTTTGGAAAACCTCCACCTGTCACTCTTGTTAAGAAAATTCTGTTAAGTAGACTACAGCCAACATGCTGCAAATACAACAAGATTTAGTGGGTGTAATATCATAAACAATATTGTTTTAACAGTTATAACTCAACATGTTATACTATTTTAGCAGCAGCCTTAAGCATTTTTCCCCGAGAATACTGGGATCACATTTCTATTCGAGGTTACAATGCCATGAGATTCTTATAGTGGCCCATTTCTATTTCAGACTATACAGTGAGAATTTTAACAAAAAAAAAATTGCAGGATTACTTTTATTTCTATTAATTGCTGCTTTTATCCTCATTGCAATAAATACATCAAAATATAAAATTTTAGATTCCCACTGTCAAATATCAATAACATTTTCAGTGATTTGTAAATAATTTCTCTCTTTCCATAGCTCCATGTGGTGGGAACCTAACGGGTCCAAGTGGGCTGATCCTGTCTCCAGACTACCCTGAACCTTACCCACATGGAAGAGAGTGTGACTGGAGAGTTACTGTCACACAGGACTATGTCATTTCGCTCAGCTTTAACCAGTAAGCTTCTGCAGCATAGAACATTTTTTATAATATGATATATATTCACATAAAAGTTGTTGTAACCACTACACTTAATAAATCATTATGTTCCTAGTCTGCTCTCATCTTTGATCCAAAGCCCGAAAACTACTTGTCCTCAAATTGTATAAGTTGCATGTAAGAATGTTGCGCTGTGACTTGCTGTTCATTCATGCAGAAGATATCCTGATTCCTTTTTAATGTGACTGTCTCCAACCAGTTTCAGCCTGGAGCCCAGTTATGACTTCTTACATATCTATGATGGGCCAGACTCCCTGAGTCCCTTGTTGGGTAGTTTCTATGGCACCGATGTTCCAGATCGCATTGAGAGCAGCTCCAATACGCTCTTCATTGCATTCCGCAGCGACGCTTCCCTCAGCAGTAACGGATTTGTGCTGCAGTATACAGGTACAAACATTTCTTAAGAGGCTATTGAACAGAGCTATGAACCTGACGGTACTGTGTCTTCATGAGATTTTTTTTTATCTCTAGCGTTGTATGGGTCTTAACGAAACTGTGAATTTTAAACAGGATATATGGGTTTAATCCCAAAACAATTCATGTTTTAAAGTTCTTCTAGCAAAGTGAAAACTCAGATTTAGTTATTTATTTTTTTACTTTTTTTCTGTTGTCTCTAGTCCATAGTGAGTGAGATTCGTAAGAGTTGAAAAATGGGCTCTGTGTTACAGCATGTAGATCTAATGGTTCCCATGCCTATGTAGTCTCTAAAATTATCTAGAAGTATGGATTATGATTTTTAGGGTTGTAGACTTTCCCCTCATCCCATAATTTAAAAGTTACATCCATCCATCCATCCATTCATCTGTGCATCCATTCATCTATACCTCAGTCAATCTTTCCTATGTCCATTTTTTCATTCCTTCTACCTGCATTCCTTTCCTTTTACAATTCTTGCAGGTTCTAGATTTAAACTCTAGACACAAATTAAATAGCTACCCTAAATCTATGGGAATGCTTGTATTTGGTTTAAACACAACTGAGAATTCCTGAATTTTTAGCTGGAAAAGTATGGAATTTCAGCATGGAGAATGTGTTAGATTCCTGGACAGTGTTTGCTTAGTGGTGGTGTTATCGATGCATACGTCAAGCAGCCTACTAACACAAAGAATTATGAAAATTAAAAGCTGACAGTGTGCATGGTTAAGCTCTTTTAGATCAGCGCAGCTGCACAAAAGGCTTCTGTTAAATTAAAACAAACAGCATTTTGTTGTCTGATGTCAGAGCTTGGCTGACAACAGCACATTGTTTAGGGAGGTTTAGATTTATGTGCTCATGTATGGCATCCTGTACTGCTTATCTATTGCAAAATTATCCCAGGAGTCCTTGACAGAGGGTCATTGTTAAGTCTAGCATAGCAAAGCACATCCGTGTTTTTTGCATTTGTTTCTCATCATTATGGGGGGAATACCTCAGTGTCTGGTTGTTAAAAAATATCTCCTTACAAATATACAGATGCTGAACAAGTTTTAAATTAGACAGGGCACCCTTGTTAAAGCCTTCTTGCTCGAGGGAGGAGTGTTAAACCTTCCTAAATCTCACAGTCTCAATTAGAGCTGTTTAAGGTATCAGACATTTAAGCAATTCCAATTCGATCCTGAGTCCTCTGTTTACTGGCTGGTGTTCAACCAAGTTTTGGTCTCTATAGGCAAATGGAGAGATTTTATGAAGCTGTCTGTTTGTTTCAACAAAGTGCAGCAATTCATTTACAAACCCCCCAAAAAGAGAAAAACTGTATTACAGAGAGTGCTTTTTAACTTACTCCCAGTGATATTCACTGTAGTGTGTGATACAGTGTGTGATTATTGTATGGCCAATCTGGAAGAGCAGATGGACCCAGTGTGTTGCTCAGAAAAAAACTCCTTCACCCCACTTCCAATTCTCCACACTAATGAACCATAACCAAATAATCCATAAATTACCTCCTCAGCTTCAGAGAAACAACATGGCACAAAGACACGTTTGGCTCTGATTTTTAGGCCAGTTTGTCGAGAGAGCAGCAAGTTGAAGCTTTGGCCCAGTTAGTTATTGGTCAGACCACCATTGCAATATCATTATCAAAGATTCATGCAGTGCAGTTTCTGTGTTTGCTCATATTTTACTGCCCCCCAGGGAATTGTACGATCAAAATGTTTTCCACCTCTAAAATGTGGTTGAGTAAAATGCATGTAGATTCATCCATCTAAGTCCATTCTAAGTCTGTATTGTTGTTTCCTGCTGGGTCACAGCCCACCTCTATACATATATAGTGCTTTTCAGACTTTGTCATGTTATAAACACAACTTTAAATGTAAGTTACTAGGATTTTATGTGATAGACCAACAAAAGTTGTGCATAATTGAAGTGAAAGTAAAATGGTATCTATTTTTGGTACTGATTTACAAATACAAATTCGGGTATTACACTTAGAGGATAAAATGTTGGTCATTTTTTCTATTCAGAATAGCTTAAGCTCAGCCAGGTTGTGACCTGTGAACAACCAATTTGCCATAGATTCCAAATTGGATATCGTTCTGGACTTTGAGTGGGCTAACACATCAGTATCCTCAGTATCCTTTTTTTTGCTGTGGGTATATGTTTATGGTCATTGTGCTGTAGAAAGGAGAACCTTCACTCCAGTCTCAAGTTATTTGCTGCCTCTAACAGGTTTTCTTCCAGGATTGCCCTGTATTTAGCTCAATCCATCTTCCCTGTCCCAAGGACAGGGAAGACAGCATATGAGTGCCTCCACATTTTTAAGATCTTTATCTATAAAACATTTTAAAAAACTGTGTGTCCTTTTCTTTCCTGGTCACAACGATGCACTGCTTTGTGTTAGCCTTTCACATAAAATTAAAATAGAATACCAAAAATAATTCAAAAAGTATCAATACTTTTGCAAGGTACAGTAAACTCAGTGACAATACATAAATTCTATGTGAACTTAACATTAAGTTAATAATGCCAGGCAATCAATTGACTTTTATAAATACAATTTTCATCTTTACTGACATTCCAGTGAAGCTTTATGTTTTGCTCACATGTTTTTCTATTTGAAACTTGTGTTTATGAAGTTATCGACAGACTATTTTACATATTTTTGTCAGGTTTTTGTCAGGTTTTAAGTGAATTTTTTTCTGACAACCGAAAAGTTTTGACTCAAGTTCTCTTTCGTGTCATCAAATATAAAAGTTTGCTCTAAGAACAGAATCTGGTCTGTTTAGGAGTGAACTAAATGACTTCAGACATCTTTCCTATGTTTATCTTAGCTGTAACGGTGTGAAGTGTGCCAAATTGACAGGCTGCATCTCACATGCACATTTTCCACCTAGAACAATGCACTGCTAAATTAAGCAAGACATCTATCTTACGACCTCAGGGTTGGTGATTGATATGTGGTTAGAAGCAGAGCGTGTGAGAGGGAAGTTTGGCAGGGTAGGCGTGTATGTATTTGATAAAGAAAGCTTGCGTATGTGCATTGTCTTCTTAAGTTAAGAGCACAGAGAAGTGTTGTTTGAGAGGCGGCTGTGTACAGTCAGCAGACCTTGGGCCAGAGCCTTGCCACTTTCAATCAGCGGCCTGTCTGTTTTCGCAACCATACATATCCCAGTAGCCACAGATGAGAGGCCACCGTCAAGCGCTGGACAGAAAGTGGTGGTCATATAGATATAAAGTCAGTCAGTCAGTCAGTCATTTTCTACCGCTTATTCCATAGTGGGTCGCGGGGGAGCTGGTGCCTATCTCCAGCAGTCTATGGGCGAGAGGCAGGGTACACCCTGGACAGGTCGCCAGTCCATCGCAGGGCAACACACAAACTAGATATAAAGTGTTTACTGAAAACAGGACAGCACAGAGTTGCATAAAACTGGGAAAGTGGAAAAACACAGCCAAGGTGTTGGAAATCCAAGTGTACCAATAACTTAGGCACATAACATTTTATATTCCAGCATATCTGATGCAGTTTGATGCACAAATAATTTTTATTGAAATCCACAAGCTTCCATCTGTCACAGAGTTTCACTGTGTTTCTCGTCTGCACAGAAAACCCCAGGGAATCTTGCTTCGAACCTGGCCTTGTGCGTAATGGGACGCGGGTGGGCACCGATCTCAAGCTGGGCTTCACTGTCACCTACCATTGCGAAAGTGGCTACACTCTAGAGGGAGACCCAACACTCACTTGCATCATGGGGGGAGATGGCAAACCGAGCTGGAACAAACCCAAACCCATCTGCATAGGTAAACACCAACATCTGGGGTTGATTGTTCAGAGCACAAGCCGTGTCTTCCCAATTGGTTTATCACAGGTAAACATTCATATGGTTAAATCATCATACGTTGCTTTTGTACTGAGGTATGTCTTGCAGGTACATATTTGCAGGTATACATGTGTCGTTTTAATTTGTTCTGAAGTTTCAGAAGAGTGTCATATTTTGCAAATCTTTCCCTTACACCCTGCATCACTCTGATATCCCTGTGACACAACTATGCATGCAATGCATAAACCCCTGGAAAGCTGGGAAAATATACCTGACAGCACAGAACCTGCTTCTGACTTTGTGTGTACTTGCTCACTGTACACTAAAGCTAAACCCACTCACATGCAGCCACATCCAAATAAATCAGAATGTCATTGAAAAGTTTTATCGTCATAAAATCGTTTAGTAATTAGATTTAAAAAGTGCCAGATCATGTTTGTAATTGAGAATTGGTTCTCAAGCAATTAACTCGCAAAAATCAAAGTTTAATACACAACACACAAAAAAAAATGTATAGGTCTATTACTCAAAGAGTGAGATATGCCATTTATCTCACTCAAATTCAGCTTCTTAGAAAATTTGAATATTGCATGAAATCAATAGAAAAAAATGTTTTTAGTCCAGAGATATTGGCCCACGGCAAATGTAGTTGAATCTATAAAAATGAATTTAATTGAAAACATATTTCTCCACTAAAAATAATAAAGATTGAAATAGGTAGTTCTACACCTCATCAATTTGGCCAGCATTCAAATCAGTCATTTTAGCAAAACAGTGTCATTAATCTTATATAAGAAAATTGCTAGGGGTATTTTATAGTGGGTAAAATTCCCTGCCATTCCAAATTTTTACAAATGACTTTATTAGTTGACTAATTTGTTTTGATTCCTTATTATGTGTGGATATCTTTTGATGTTGCTGAAATCTGGTGTGACATTTCTATCAATGCCCCCATTAGAAATATTTAGACGTTGATATGTTCAATATTTAAATATTTATTTTACCCATTGTATAGATTTTTATGGAGGACAAAGAACCTCCATTATGACACAAGTTAGGACAACCATCCTAGAACATCAGCACTGGGACCAAAACCCATTATAACAACAAAAACATTTCAGGAATAACTGGCATCCCATACAAGGTTGACTAGAAACGGTGGAATAACTAATGTCACAATCTTCAGCTTGCACTCAAAGAAAAATCAGTGCAGGCCTCTGCATGAGCTACAAAATGTTAGGAAACTTCCATTTTCATTGTTTTTGTACAGGGCTATGTTTGGTTGATGCTGCACACAGAAGCATTGAACTTACTCGACCTTTCAATGCACTTGTTATACCTGCTTCTTCTGTGTCTGGTAGACCAGACACAGAAGAAGCAGGTATCAGGAAAACAACACAGGTAAAAGTGTGCAACTGTGGCAGCATCTCATGGAGCATACAGAGTACCGACGCAACAAAGTCAGGGTTGTGAAGTGGTCTGGCTTTCATGGCTTGCTTGTGACATCCTTGACATTTGTATTTGGAAGAAATTTCTATTTATCATGCGAGCTGAAGTAAATTAACCTTTCAGTGATATCCACATTTAATGAGATGCCCCTGTAAAGCATCACCACAAAGATCCAGGCTTGCACCGGGTATTTTCAGAGGCTTAAACGTAGAGAGGAGACTCTTATCAGACCCAGGCTAACCCAGATGGACATTTGGAAAACATGGCAATTTCACTGTGGCAACCACCAGGGACACCTTCTATCCAAACCCCAATCACACAAAAAAAAGGAATTTAGGAATGATGGAACAGAGAGTATGGAAAGAAAATGCAGAAATGGAACCTTCCCCTGTTACCTTTACACCTTCTTTTAGTGTCTGCCTAGTGGTACTTTATTGTCTCTCTTCATGTCTCATCCTTATGTTTCTCTGCAGCACCATGTGGTGGACAGTATTCTGGATTAGAGGGAGTAGTCTTGTCTCCTGGTTACCCTGGCAACTATACCAGTTCTCGAACCTGTTTGTACTCTGTAGCCGTGCCCAAGGATTACGGTAAGAACATTTTAATTTAAGTTTGTGAGTCTATAAAGTGGGTTATTTGTGTTTGTTTAAAATAAAATCATTCAGCCACCCCCAAGAAGCTGTGATCAAACCCAAACTATATTCAGCTGCCTTACTAAATTCTGTTTTATTTTCTCACTGCTGGAAAAACAGAGGGGAACATTATTTTTTTCCGGTATCTGTATATTCACAGTGACAGAAAGAGCAGGAGAAAGCAAGCTGGTGTTAAACTGTTAAGAGCTCACACACTCACTGTCTTTTCAATTCCAGTCAAGCCGCTACTCCTGGGAGGTTTGTTGAATGCATGTTTCCTATTTTATTCCACTCAGAGTAAAATCAAATTGGCTGACAGACACATTTACACAAGACTCATGTCAGTTTTTTTACAGTACATTGGTTGAGCAATTTCATCATCACGCAGCATACTAGATAGTCACTATGTTTATAACAAACACACACCTACACACCTACACACAAAAAAATAATTGCCACCTGGAAGATTCATCTTTTCTTGAGTTTTACTTCTTTTTGGCATTTCCATCTTAAAGGTCATCCTTTCCTTCCAATATTTTATCTGATACTACAGAAGCATCAAATTATTCAGAAGGCAAAACAATGCAGAATACAGCTCGAATGAGTAAATTCAAAATGTGCTTCACTTACTTGTCCAGGATGTCTCTCTACATCACTTTCTCTAGCAGACTGTTTGCGCCTCCTGTGTTTTTTTTTTAATCTCTAGTTGTGTTTTTATCTCTTCTACCTTTTCTCTAACCACATGCTTTTTAATGAGTTATCAGGATCATGCCTCTTTTGGGAAAAGCTCCTGTCATGGTTAAATTACCCCAAAAAAAGCATCAGCTTGTGTTTGACTTTGGATTTATTTTCGCCCAGTCTTCCGAATGTTGAAATCTTTATGCCTCCATACACCTCTCTTGAACCCAATCATCTGCGTATTTCACTCAGTGAGGTCGTAGTGAGAAAAAAAATTGAAATGATTAAAATTTACATTTGCATTTTCCTGGATAATGACTGCAAAGCCCAAGGCAGCTCACTTTGTCGTGCAGAGAAGGAAAAACCTTTGCCTTCATTCTTGCGGTTTCTCATTAGGACCATACACAGGCTAATAATAGAGTATTTCACTCAGTGCAGATGACTCAGTGTGACCAGTAGTTGAACGATGATAGAAATGTACAAGGAAAATATTTAGAAACTAGGAAAAGATTGCCCCTCCTTTCCCTTCTCTTTAACCTGCACCATTTATCACAAGCAAAAAACAGAGATTGATTGACAATGAAGAGCCTGACTACTGGTAAAGGAAACCCTGTATAACATCTTGGTTGAAACGATGAAAGCCCTGTAGTACAGATTTAGCTACAGATCGTTGACTGATTGGCTATCACTGTAAATCCTTTCATGTACTGACAGACCATCAAGCCCCGACAGATTTCCCGATCCCCCTTGTAATGTCAGTTTTTGGTTTTATCATACCTGCTGGCATAATCCACTCTGCTTTAAGGAGGGCAACTTGATTTAGATTAGTGTTGATACCCTTCTTTTGAATCTAGAGAAAGCAGAGGATTATTTATACAAATTTCCTTAGTCTTTTCAAATTAACTGAAGAGTTTTCTGTGACTTTTGCAGGCAATGTTTTATTTCATTTCTCATCTTTTGTTTCTGCTCTGTCTGTGTCTCTTTCCCAGTGGTCTTCAGCCAGTTTGCCTTCTTCCAGACTGCTTTGAATGACATAGTGGAGGTTTATGATGGACCAACACAACATGCCCGTGTTCTGAGCTCTCTGTCTGGAGCACATACAGGTATTTAAACATGCATTTGACTGTCATCAGTATACAGTGCCTTGAAAAATATTCTTACTACTTGAGCTTTTCTCATCATTTTGTTTGGACATATATAAAACCAGCACAAAGTGGTGCAGAATTGTGAAATGAAAAAAAAAATATTTAGGTTTTTCAAATAGTGTGATATGCCGATTTTTCAGTTGTACTGAGTCTGTACTTTCCAAATTTCCAAACATTTTTAATTATGTTTGTACTAGTTTATTTGGAGACAGAATATTTTGGCAATTTGAGCAGTTCAATTGGGTGGATAGTTACTGTGACTATTTATTTCTTAAATTTGCCAGAAATTCCCAGTTGGATATAGGTCCAGTCAAAGTCCAGAGCATAAATATGCTTTGACCTAAACCTTTCCATTGCAGGGTCCGGCTGTATGTTTTGAGTAATTTCCTGCTCAAAGCTGAAACCTTTGCCCCAGTGCCACATTTTCTGCAGCCTTTAACAGTGTTTCCTCATCTTGCCCTGTATTTAGCGGAATTCATATTCTCATCAGCTATGACCAGCTTTCCTATCTCTGCTTGAGAAAAACATCACCACATCATGTTCCTATCACCAACATGAATCAGCAGGAGGTTAGCATGATCTGGGTCATGTGGAGTGTTCAGTTTCCAAGCACAGCTAGCCTGTTTTGTGTGGGCTAAAAAGTTAAATTTTGGTCTTATCTGAGCAGAGCAGCTTCTTCCATGTTTATTGTCTCCTTCATGGCTCGTGGCAAACTACAAATATAATAAATATTGTTTTGGATTTCTTTTAACAATGGCATTTTTTGGAGTCCACGCCTAATAGTTTTCCTGCCAACATATTTGTGCACCTGAGCCATGCATCTATGCAGCTCCTACAGATTTACAATGTGCCTCTTTGTTGCCTCTTTTGTGCCATCATTGTTTACAAGTTTTTAATTGGAACTCACCACCATGTGAAAAAGATCGGGAAGTATAAATACTTTTCCAAGGTACTGTAGGCAGTTTATTCCCTGCATCAACACCAAGACCAAGTACGCATTATAATATACTGATAGCGAAGATTTGTATGCTTGTATTTCTGTCTTTCTTGTGACACATCAACATAAACTTGTGCTTACTGATTTTTCAGCTTGCAGGGATTTCTTTGCAAGATGCAAACTTACTTTTAACCTGGTCCTACAAAAGCACATAAATGTGTGCGAGTCTGTTGGAAATGTATCAATTTCTGTATCATTTGGTAATGGAATCAATTTCACCCACTTCGATGTTGCACATATAAAGTCTCATAATATGCTGATAGCTAATTACATAGGTTTTTTTTTATTATTTTCTTTTATCCTGATTAGATTTAGCTGTTTCACAGTTTTTCTAAGCTACAGTCATGGTTCAAAGGAGACAAATTACTTAACCAATCAACAATGTAGTGACTTGTTTCATTAAGTAGTATGATCTGCTTTGCTGATACTGTGTCAAAATGCACGCTGATTGATCTGATTGTGTGGGTAATTTTAGGAAGAGGCAGAAAGCGAACATGAGCTGTTGGGGATTCATTGTGACAAGCCAACAGAAATTGACTGAAATTGTGCATATCAGTATTGCTCAAAATATTGAAATGCACACAACTTATTTGGTGACATAAAC